>SJJU01016081.1:0-14134 GCA_012932125.1 Conopomorpha cramerella
AAATCGGAAACAAATGCGGATAATCAGCTGTCAAGTGTTGATTGCAGTACAAAATCAAAGCAAAGAAATTGGCCATGACTGTTGTTGCGTTGTTAAATTTTAACGTGTTGCGTTCTTACATGCTCGGCTAATACTAATTTTTTGCATTTTATCTCAGTTTGTGGTTGGAAACTAATATTATGTGTAATAGTTTCAAACCCGGTTTTTATTATTATATAAATTTTACAAACTATTGACTATTAATTTTCACTTAGTCAACATTACTATTTTAATCTTTGGTTTTATTTATATTTGCAAAGAAAACTAACAATGTTTACATGGTTATTATTTGACAGCTGCCGCAAATGTTGTAAACGCTACGCGTCGCCACCGTCGCGCACATAGCCAATATAAATCTATATAATTAGTGAATTACATTAAGTACATATGTGAATTACATGAATTCCAGGCAACGGTAGGCCGGAGGAGCGCCAGCTGGAGCCGTGGGACGGCAGCGAGCTGGAGACGGACGCGTCGTCGCTGAACGGCGACGCTCGGCCGCTGGAGCTCGAGCTGGACCACCGCGCCAACGGCTGGGACGCCAACGACATGTTCCGCAAGAACGAGGAGGTGTACGGCGTGCACAGCACCTACGACCACTCGCTGGCCGGCTACACTGTGCCGCTGCAGCGGTACGACACGCAGGACTTCAGGTGAGGCTGCGCTGACGCACACAGGTCACTAGGTGACAGTGGCGTGCACTGGCTTTTACGACAAGGTAGGCAGTTAACCCCAAGGATTGACACCTATGTACAGGTAACTTGTCTTCACGAAATAAAACCTACATATCTACTCACACACAAAACACAGGACCTTCGTTAGCCTATGTCGTGAGTACAACAAAAAAAGATTTAGCAATAACTCTATTGTTAGGTCGGGTAGCCAAAATACTAAGGTAGGCAGTGTCTTTTTGCCTATATGGTGTGCACGCCACTGCTAGGTGATAGGTTAGTCCTCGTATTTGGAAATAATCTGGAAGTAAATAATTAAATTGCAAATTAAAAAATAACCCCCCGACTTCAAATGTTCGTGTCGTGCCCTTTCATTTGATACCCCACTTGGACACATTCATTCAAATCAATTCAAAAAATCTGTCATTCGTCAACTCTGCAGTTACACTCTTCCAGTCTGCAGTAGAAGATATGCAAAGAAGGTATGGATGGATACCTTCTTTGGTCTCCCTTTTTTCTTGTATCCTTCCAGGCAGGCAGGATGGTCAAACGCTTGTTTACTGTGTTTAAAAAAAAACATGTGTACAAACTTTCGCCCTTTTAGTAGAATAGATTGATAAATCAATAAGACAGGAGGGAACTGTGAGTGTCTAAACAGAAATGTAATAATATCCTGAAACAGAGAAGCGGAAGAGAAGGCCACAGCCATCGCGGCGGAGATAGAGAACACGGCGGCATACAAGCAACGCATCAACCTGGAGAACGGCGACGAGGAGGAGAGGTTCGCGGCCGTCGCGCGCTCGCCGCACTCGCTCGGGCCCCTCCCCTCGCACCCCTCACACCCCTCACACGCCCCACACGCCGTCCACGCCGCGCTCGACCGCCAGACACAGTCACAGACACAGCCCCAGCCGCAGGACACCGGCAAATACGTCATACCCAACAAGAGGAGGAACAATGTGCAGGTATGTGCCCTCCTCCTGCCGTACTATACTACAGGGGTCCTTTGTGTGGTTAAATTGTTTTTGACATTGGGCTAATCATCATCATCAGCCACATAACGTCCACTGCTGGACGAGGGCCTCCCCCAATGAGATCCGTCATTGGGGGTGAAATGCCAGTAATCGCCACGCTTGGCAGGCGGGTTGGCGATCGCAGTGGTGTTGTGGTTTAACTCACAGAGAGCGCTGCTGCCCGTTCTCTAGAGAGCTCCCTCGGTCGCCTCTTACGACCCTCTCACGACGGGAAAAGTTGGGCTGGGGTGGTGACACATGTATTCTATTCGCCTTTTGATAAATATAAACACAGGCCCATTGGTGTAGTGGTTAGCATGTCTGCCTCTATTCCGTAAGGTCGTGGGTAAGTTAAGTGAGGAAGTTAAGTTTATACACGTTGAACGTGTCTGTTTTATTTGTAATATATACAAAAAAAAATTGTTAATTTCGTTGCTACGTTGACCATCATCTATCCAGCGCGCACTTAGCACAGCGCTCCAAGAAATAAGTGACAAGACATAATTATAAGACTGTTTGGGCATAGGGAGAGAATGGATGAAAGTCGATTAACGAAAGAAATTTATATGGGTGAATGGGCCGGGTGAGTAGAGGTCGCCCCATAAGGACATACATTGACCAGATTGGTGATGTCCTGGCGGAAGGTGGCGTGAAATGTATGAATGTAGATGAAGCGAAAGGGGTATGTCAGGACCGTGACGAATGGAGATCTGTAGTGTTTGCCTACCTCTCTGGGAGACTAGCGTGAAGTGTATGTATGTATGCAATTGGTTGAAACAAGCTGAGTCGCACGAAACGTGACATAACAGCCAATCAGATTGTGCATTTGTTCTATCTCGTGTCTTTCTTGACGCGCATGCTAGGCCCGCAGCGTTGCTAACATGAAGGCAATATGTCGATGGTCCCAATTAAAAATGTCGGTAGTGCAATTTTAGGAATGTGTACCTTTCTACACCGTTAGATTGGCGATGTTCAGATCTATAAACTTAATATACGTCATCACGTAAAGATACCAAAGATTATAAGTTGTTGTAAATTTGAAGTATGTACCACAAGTAGTTTGGTGTTAATATCCAAAACTAACTTCTATCTTCACTCCTGAACGTGTTACGTTTTGAAGATCCGACTTTCTTAATAGGGACCATCGATATGTCGCACAGTTAGAACAGAAAGGACCCAATACTAAAAAAGTCGATTTTGTAATTGTAAGTTTTGTTTCTTTTATGTTAAGGTCCAATTTCATAAAATGACACATTTTGTTTTGTGTCAATTCTGTTCAAAACTGTGCGACGTGTTTGAGATGACAGTAAGTGTCATAACTGTCACCATCACCTCCCGCAGGGCAAACTAGTGAAACCAACAGTGAACAACAACACGAGCAGCAACAACAACAACAACCCGCCGCCGCCGAGCAACAACAACAACAACAACACGAGCAGCAGTAACAACAACAGCAGCGCGGCGCCGCCCTCGGCCGCCAAGCCTTACCCGCCGGCCGCGCGGGACCGGGACCGAGAGCGGGAGCGGGACCGCGAGCGGGAGAGGGAGAGGGAGCGCGACGCCCGCCCGCCCCGACACCATCTCACGCCGCCCACCGATAGGAGGGCCGACGACGTCGTCGTGAGTATTCATACTTATTTCCTTCTTTTCTTCTGTTAAGGAAACGCCGGAGGTACCCGTGAATACATTTATTTATAAGCGCATTACCAACTCGAACAATACCAAGACACCAAGTGACTTTTCTGTTTTTTCTTCCATTGCTAAGCAACCCGACTTGTCACTGATTGTTGTCTTTAGCACCTCTATGCCTCAACATCTTCATTGTTTTACTACCTACTTACTATTAACCCATTAACGCCCAGAAGAATACTTACTTTTTAATTGATTTTGACTTTTATTACAAAGTAATAGAGTTTAAAATAACTTGTCAATCTCCGAGTACAGTGGGTGCTAATGGGTTAAAATATTAGTGGTAGGGACATTTTGCCCTACTTATAGGCATAAGTAGGGCAAAATGTTACATTGTAAAATTAAAATGCTCATTATAGTATGTAAGTATACGTGTGTGCCTTGTTGGCTGTCCTTCACTTATAAATAAATATTTTTTTTTTTGTCTCTGGAGATTACATTTTATATTGAAATGGGATGGAATGTTTTTTCGCATTGTCGCCATAGTTATTTCAATTCATATTGACGAGCCCAACAACGTTTCTAAGACTATTGCTCAGGGTCGTTTTACACGCAGTTTTTACAGTAGATTTAGCGTCTGATCCGACCAACTAGACCACAGTAGTGTCTGTGGTAAGGTTGACCGGATACTTGACTTGCAATCGGGAGGGTTCGAGTCCGGCTACTGGAGGTGTACCAATGCGACTCTTTCAGAGCCTAAGTACGCAACGCAACGCTCGTACGGTGAAGGACAGCATCGTGATAATACGCGCTCACCACAAGGTGTGTGAACCCTATAACGGCGATGGGCTCACACCCTGTCACGTTGGGTTGGTTAGGCATTTGCTTAGCAAGTGTACCCTGCTATAGGATATTTCGTTTTTCTTTAGATTTTTTGTTGTCATGACGGTTCGCTACCGTTGTTAAGTGTCAAGGAATAGTTTAAAAGCTTCCAGAAAAATATTGTATAGAAATGTGTCTTAAAAGTTTGTTTTAGAGATTCAGTGACGAAAAAGTACAGTTTTCAATAATTTTATTTTTAACAGAAAGAAAGAAAGAAAGAGCATTTATTTACTGCTAAGGACAGCATTTACAAATAAAAGAACAGATAAAAAAAAACTATCGAATGTCGTTTTCTTAATATTCTTGGTGATAATAAATCTACTATACTAAGGCACAAAGTTTAACCAAATGCTCATTTATTTCAGAACCCGGGTCCCCCGGCCGCGACGGCTCCGCCGGCCAAGTCGTATGCAGCACAAGCCTCCGCCTACCCCGCACCCTTCCATCATCACAAGTATGTCTACCCAGTTATAAGCGACTCTTTTGTCTGTCTACCCTAACATTAGAAGTGGGACGTGACGCATTTAAAGTAGAAATTCTGTTTGATCTCAGCACTTTCACTGTGAAAAATGTTTATTGGAACGTTATACCGGATATTGGGCACGAAATTACCCGGTATATACTTGTAATATAATGTCAGTGTAAGTAACGTGTGTTCTTTGATTGACAGTGGCCCGGTAGTGTCACCTAAAGTGAACGGCGAGAGACCACACGCCAGACCCTCTTTCCCACATCACCATGTAAGTATTCCTGAAATAATGCAGCCGTAATCCAGGTTTCGTAATTCTAGAGCGTCTGTGGTCCAGTTGGTCAGATACTTGTAACCGGGAGGTCGTGGGTTCGAGTCCGGCTACTGGTCGTGTACCAATTGGACTCTTTTTCAGAGCCTATGTACGCAACGCAACGCTCGTACGATGAAGGACAACATCGTGATGAAACCCGCACACAACATGGTGTGTGAACCCTATAACGGCGACGAGCTCACCCCCTGTCACGTTGGGTTAAATACGCTTGGTGAACCGTGGGCATTTGCCGAGCAAGTGTCTCTGCCTATGACGCTTTGTGTTTAAAGGCGTGAAGTTAATCCATTGCTTTATTTTAATTAAGTATTTTTTTTTCTTGAAGAAATCACTCGCATTTTTCATATCTAAATTGTTCGATGAAGTTAACAAAGTAAGTCTAGGCAAACCATTTAACTCGTGGAACGCCCACGGGGCAAGACGTAAGTGGGCGGAGAGGAACTCTCAGACCTTCACTCAAAAACATTATCTTATTTTTATTTATTTATTTAGGACAGCCAACAAAGCACACATATTTAGAACATAATTACACATAATAAAACACGTGGTAATATGTTACCTTAATTATAGGCTACCACAACATGATATAATAGAAACTAAATGGACATAATTAATAATAATACAAAAAGAAAAGACACAAGAAAATAATTACAAAAAAAAAGTAATAAGTTATTGCAAAATAAAAAAAAAAACAAATACAAATACCTCTAATAAAGCAAAAAAAATAATTAATCGACAGTTTGTATTTACCTGATCGAGGCCTTATTTGACAAAGTCTACTTTTTTATTTTCCATTCAAATATACCTCGAGATAAATGGAAGTAAGTAATCCCTTGTGTACCGCAACCCGTACAATAGAACATTGATTCCAGCCGGCGGCGCCCGCCCCCGCGCCCGCCCCGCGCCACGCCCCGGAGCGGAGACAAGACGAAGTGCAGGTAACTTCACTCATATTATTTATTTATTTTGGGAAGCCAACAAGACATACATATTTACATTCAATATAAAAAAAAACACACTTAAACATTATATAGTGCTGTCTTAATTAGAGGCTAACACCGAAAGACAATATAGTTAGCTAAAAAATATATACATTAGGGTAAATACATGAAAGAATAAACATATATACATATATGAAGAACAGTGTGTAGTAGGAAAATTTTAGCGTATGGTAATTTTTAATATTACCTACGTTTCACCGCTAAATGACACATTTTCAATTCTTTTCTGAATACCCAGAGCTTTACAAATCATTGGTCTCATGTTTGTTTGATTATAAGAAAACAGTCATAAGTTTAACTAGAAAATCTTGATATTCTATAAACCTTGATATGTTTTGATATTTATCTCAAGAAAAAGGCAACACAGAAATAACTTAGTGCATAATGTATCTTGACGTACGTTCCCTTAACATCTTGTACTAAGTCTTGTTTGTTTTGTGTAAGGGGCTAAAAAATATGGAGGTTTCTTTTTTTTTTAAATCAACAACAAAAAAAAAGTGCGAGTCCTAGACGAACGATCATAGAATAAAGTAGTTGCATCTCTGTTGTTTTCAACTATCTTTGACAGATTGTTTTTTATAAAACTCTTTGTTCTATTGACGACCGATGAATGATGGAGGATCGATCGATCGATTTGTCGACCGGTTGGTTTGGTTGAAGGTATCGATTGACATCGACTAATCCATTCCACCATCGATCGATGTTCGACAATAGATCGATTGATGTAAGTAACACTTCTAACACATTTTTTAATGAAACGCGCACAGACATTATAACTCAATATTGTTCACCGGGTGTATAGGTAAGCTCGAGCTTGTCTTTGTTATTTTCGCGCCTATACACCCGGTGAACAATATTGAGTTACTTCCAACACAGTTACTCCTTCATTACCGTATGAAGTATATGTTGATTGGTTAGTATGTAATAAGTGGTTAACACCATCGCAGCAGGAGCTCCGTCGCTTCGGGTCGGAGTTCAAGCTGGTGACGGGCGCCGCCCCCGCGCCGCCCCCGCCCGCCCCGCACGCCGCGCCGCCCCCGCCCGCCCCGCACCACGCCGCCCAGCACCCCGCACCGCACCCACCACAACACCCCGCACAACACCCGGTGCAACATCCGGTTCAGCATCCGGTCCAACATCCGGTGCACCAGCAGGCGACCACACAAGCGCCAAAACATCCCCCACACACGCCTACGCCGCCGGTAAGTGGGATTTGTTTGGATACTTTTTTTTGTTTTCTGCTGTGACGCCATTTTGATTTTTGTCGAAAATTATATTGTGAATGTTCCAATTTGTACTCGGATTTAGACGAGATAGGATATCACATCTGTCTTAATGATAATTATATACTTTTTGACGGGCCCGCTGGTGTAGTGGTCAGCATGTCTGACTCTGCTCCGTAGGGTCGTGGGTTCGATTCCCACCGCTGACAGGTGCTTAGGTGATGAGCTTTTAAGTACTTGTTGGATGTGTCTGGGTGTTTTATTTATATAAGTATGTAATTAAATGAAAAAAAAAATTGTATATAAGTAAATATATCTCGTTGTCTGATTTCCATAACACAAGTGCTTTAGCTACTTAACATGGGATGAAGGCGATCATGTGTGTGTTTTAAAATATTTATTATATTACTAGCTGTCCCGGCAAACATTTATTTTCCCGTAGGAAGATTTGTACCCCATGTATTGGAAGAAATACACCTTTTAGACCTTCCCTGGACTTCCACGAATAATTCAAGACCAACATTCGCCAAATCGATCCAGCCGTTCTCGAATTTTAGCCAGACTAACGAACGGCGATTCATTTTTATTTATATAGATTATTAATGTCATGTAATAATAAAGCTGTGTATCATTGAACAGACGAGCGCGACCACCCCGTCGCCGGAGTGCGCGGAGCATAAACAGCACAAACACTCCCCTCCACTACCGCACAAGGTATTTTTTTTTTTTATGATTTACACATGCCTATAAGACAGAGCTCAATGCGTTACTAAACCAGTCCCCCAAGAAAACTTCGCTAAGAAAGTACAATAAACCTTAAATATATTAGCCGTGTGGTGACGGCGAATAGACTATATGTATTACCACCCCAGCCCAACTTTTCCCGTCATGGAGGTCGTAAGAGACGACCGAGGGAGCTCTCCAGAGAACCGTCAGCAGCGCTCTCTGTGAGTTAAACCACAACACCACTGCGATCGCCAACCCGCCTGCCAGGCGTGGCTATTACTGGCATTTCACCCCACTGACGGATCTCATTGGGGGAGGCCCTCGTCCAGCAGTGGACGTTATGTGGCTGATGATGATGAAGAAAGTACAGTACATAACTAAATAAATATAAATACACACATGAAAAGTGTCTAGGGATCAAGAACATTATTAGCTCTAAAAAAAAAATCTAATTCATTTAAATCAAATCTAATCTTCTGGATTGGTCTCCTACCTAATTCCTCATGCCTGTATCGATGACTTATCACCACATTTTGAATTTTCAATAATTATGAATGAATTCAGTTTTTGTAAAATATATTCTTGATTGCAATCTTCTAAAATGTACTTGTAAATGATCCCTAGACACTTTTGATGTGTGTATATATCTTCTTTATGCATCACTTTAGAGTGTTAACTGGTTTATGTTAGCATAAACCGGTTTAATAGGTTGCGTACATATCTAGGGACAGACAGCGTGAGGCGACTTTGTCTTATACTATGTATTGACAATATATGCATAACTCAATATTGTTCACCGGGTGTATAGGCGCAAATATAATCAAAGACAAGCTCGAGCTTACCTTTGTTATTTTACTCGACGTTTCGACGCAGTTGCATGCGTCGTGCTCACGAGTGGACCTATATGACCGGTGAACAATATTGAGTTATAATGTCTGTGCGCGTTTCATAAAAAAATACATGCATACTACTGTACTAGTAGGGAAACATAGAGTATGAGCAATAGCACCCGTGCGAAGCCGAGTCTCGGAGTAATGTATAGGTAATATCTGCAGGGCCTGGGCGGAGCGGCGGAGTCTGTCCCGCAGTCCCCCGCGGCGTCCCCCGCGCCGCCCGCGCTCAAGAAGTCCACCCTCAACCCCAACGCCAAGGAGTTCAAGCCCTTCGTGCCGCGCTCGCCCACCACGCCCACACACAGCCGGTAAACCTCCTCCTGTCTCCTGTCTCCTGTCTCCTGTCCCTCCTCTTTATATATATCGATGGTCCTAATTAAAAATGTCGGTAGTACAATTTTAGGAATATGTAATAGTGTACTTTTCTACATCCGTTAGATTGGCGATATTAAGATCTATAAACTTATACGTACGTATTATCACGTAAAGGTACCAAAGATTATAAGCTTTTGTAAATTTGAAATTATGTACCACAAGTAGATTAGTTTTAATATCCAAAACTATCTTCTCTCCTGAACATGTTCCGTTTTGTAGATCCGACTTTCTTAATAGGGACCATCGGATATGCTTATGAACCCAACCACACACTACGCAGATACGATTACTAGTTTAAACCGGGCGTTATGGCGGGAAATTAACCACTACACACACACATTGACTGGCGAGTCAGCTCGCGACCACGACACATGTAACTGTGTCGAAACGTCGGGCAAACAACGAAGGTAAGCTGTGAATGCTTGTCTTTGGTCAATTTCGCGCCGTAACACCCAGTTTAAACTGTAGTCTATCTTTCAATTCCACGGACCAATTTGACAGTACCCATGCAAACAATTTTGTACTCTGCTGCAATCAAGTTCGAGTATATTTTACGAGATGAAGATCTTTGACAGTTTGTATTCCATTTTCAGTTTAATTTACATAGAAATAAAGTATCATATTGTACGCATAGAAACTGTCAAATTTGTCCTTCGAATAAAAAAATAGACTTTATTAATATAATGTCAGTGTACGTTTCTTTAAAAAAGATATCGCAGAGTTAGAACAAAAGTGACACAAAACAAAAGGTGTCATTTTATCAAATTGAACCTTAACATAAAAGATACAAAACTTAAATTAAAATATATGTTTAATATATGTTTCGTATTGGGTCCTTCTTGTTCTAACTATGCGATGTGTCTGTACCTACAGATATCGTAAAATGACACATTTTGTTTTGTGTCACTTTTGTCCTAAATGTGCAACCATATAGGCAGTGGCGTGCCGTGAAATTTTCATCAGGGTAAGCTGTCTCCTATGAGTAGGTACATACGACACTAAAATAACATTAAGTAGGTACCAATTTTGTGCCAGACTACAAAATATTTCAATAGAAGATCACAACATCAATCACTAGTTTAGCAAAATTAATATCTAATTACGTTACGTCCCAAAATTTTGCTAAGCAGCTGATTCAGGCGCTGTATGCCAGAAACAGAACTGAACAGATCGTTGTGGAATGTGGATGCCTTCCTCTTCCCAAAGCACTACATAATAACCTTATTCTGCCTAACTAAGTAAATACACTAAAAAAACAAGAAACTACCTCATAATACCTTGTGTTTGCTCCAAGTTCAAATAAAAACAATCCCGGCGAAATTCGTCCGCGACTCTGCACTTTTCACTCATATTTAGTTCAGAGAATCAACCCACATTTGTAAACAAACACTTTTACACACATCACTTTCACACCTTAGTCTCAATTTTTGTCTAATTTAATTATTCTATAAAATAAACGCGCGAATGAACGTACATAACCTAAAACAATGCATACTCCAATATAAATAAACAATACTTGCAAAATGTCAACATGGCCGGCACCTCTCTCGCTCGCTCACACATACACTCTTTCCCTGTCGCACATATTTACGCACTGTCATAGCATTCTAGCCCTTATTATTCCAATAATGTATGAAAAAACGCGGAAGAAGCTGCGCTTACGCTGTGGCATAAATTTCTCCATATTTTTCATAGTAACGCTCCGCGCTAATAGACCGAGGTGAAAGGGATGTATACAGAGAAAGAGAAAAAATAGGAAGCTTGAGGTCTAGCAGCTTCCCCGGGCTAGACGATGCAACGAAGCGGCAACGTCCCATGAATTTGTTTTCGTTGATGCGCTAAATACTATGTTTTGATTGGTTGAGGCGAAATTTGTGTTACCTATCGATGGAACGATGAGGCAACATTGCACGAATTTGTTTTCGTTGACACGCGGAAGAATAGATTAATGAGAGATTAGTGTTTTGATCTAGAGCGAATTTGTGTTTTCGATACACATTTTAAATAACCGAAATTCTGTAATTGATAAATTGCCTAATTTACAGTACCTACGTGACGACTAAATGTGTTATAGATACCTAACTACGCTAATTGTTTTAGTCAATTTTCCAGGGTATGCAGAGCTTATTTGCTTCTATGGACGTACCGCCCCTGTAAACTATTTAATGGCTGACAAATCACGATTAGGTGCATTGGACCTATTTACCAACCCCTATATACCTACAACATTTAGTGATCAATAACTCCAGTAATAATATTAATTAAAAAAAAAAAAACAAATAATCATTATTATAAAACTATTGTTTCAGCAACTTGATTAGGGGCTGATTGAGACAGAATTATTTTAAATATTCAAGAATGATCACTTAAAGCTGTAAGAACCTAATTCTTGTAGGAAAGGGTAGCTACTTTCACACCCAGAGCTTTTGGCTTTAGTATGATTAGCTATGGATGGAGCATTTCATCATGGTGAATAGTTAGTATTCCTCAATACAGGGTTTGGTTGTATATTGCGTGGGAAACGTACCTAAACATGGTAAATTACAAATACTTATCTACATAAAAAAAGTATATATGATAGGTACTAATTGTATACCAAATGCCAGGATTGAAGAAAAATTGTGTCCGACAAACAATCAAGTTCTCAGTAATCTCGTGGCATTGAGATATCATAAATCATAGAAATTAAAGGTATTTATAGTGTTCTCAAATTGATAGTGAAATGTAGAGCACCAGTTATAAAAAAAAAAAAATGAATTATTTTATTTAACTAATATTTGACAATTTAAACAAACATGCGGAATGCATGCCAAATAGAGTCATCTCTTTTTAACATACTGAATGATACTTATTTATTATACTATCCATCTTTATCTACCTAAGTCAAAAATTAAACTACGTAAGTAAATCAGATGGGTTACCTGAAAACCTGTCTGTGTACATATAATTCTTGTATATAATTTGCATTGGTAATCCTTATTATTTATGGACGTCCCATCTGCATGTTAACTTATCAAATTTAGTTTGTAGCAAAATAAATAGATGGTGCTAATCGCGTTTATAGGAAAATGGAATAAATTTGTTTGCCTATATATTTAGGTATGTGGTCAAGACCGAGTCCATCGGTTCCAGTGAGTGAATTGTCACATAGCTGTACTGAAATTGTTCAGTGGCTCAGGACAAAATCATCCAATAAAAAACATAAATGTGAAATGAAAGCCAATTTCAATCTATATTAATATTATAAAAGCTGAAGAGTTTGCTTGGGCTTAATCTCAGGAACTACTGGTTCGAATTAAAAACTTATTTTTGTGTTGAATAGACCATTTATCGAGGAAGGCTTTAGGCTATATAACATCACTTTGCAACTATTAGGAGCGAAGATATGATGGGAAATGTGAATGAAACGGGGAAAATTATTCATCGTTGGGGGCTTTCTGTTGTGTGCGCTGCGAAAACGGTTTAAGATACCAAAAATATATGTATGAAAGAATTATCCCTCTTGAAATGATCTAAAAAAAATGTCCACGACAGTATATGTCTATGTTTTAAGAGTACCTAACTCACTAGAACCATTTTTATGGTAATTAAAGGTCGAAATTGATGCATTATCTCTATTATATAAAACTGAATTGCTTTTCGTTAGTCTCGCTAAAACTCGAGAACGGCAGAACGTGGAAGTCCAGGGAAGGTTTAAAAGGTGTATATATTCCAATATACGGGGTACAACAACGATTTGCTATGGCAAAACAAATGTTTGCCGAGACACCTAGTACCTATATGATAAATGCCTTGGTTGTTGATTTCAACGACAAAAGAAGTGAGATCGAAATTGTTGCCAAGGTTAGACCTAAAATTTATGTGTAAGTAGTTAACAGTGTAACATATCATATCTTCTTGTAACATAAGATAATGAATTGTAGCCTAAGGTCTGATTTGGCTATTGCTATACTAATTTTATAATATATAAATTATAGCCTTCGCAAGTTCTAAACCTAAAATATATGTGACAGAAGTCAACCTGGACACCTACTAGTGATATTAAGACATTTTGGAGTTTGAAATTCCCCATTAGACTTTAGTTCAAAACGGACATTTAGAATAAAAAACCCAACCAAGACCAACATATAGAAGTGAAAGAGTAAGAGATATATTTTCTGTCCCTAACTGGGTAGCATTGTGTCTGGATCTAAACTGTTGGTCTGGTAGTAAAAAAGTGACAGGTTATATACAGACCGACCGAGGGTGCTACCGATTAGGCTGCATTAATTTCGATAGGTAACGGATTGCAATTTGTCAAATAAGTATTTATTTTGGCATTGAGCTTGTTCCTTAGTTACGTAGACTTGGAAGATGTAAAAAAAAAAAACACCTGTTAAAATTGTGTAATAGAAATATTAGATGAGTATACACTGATTAGATAAACCTTTCGGCATATTAATCGGAATAATAATAGTTTTCTAAAATATTAAAGAAAAGGGGGAAATGGTAGCCCAAATATTGTTATTATGAAATAGTTGATAAAATATAATATACTTAGCTACCTGTATATGAACATTAACCGCCATAGATATTCATAAAAAGTTAAATCATTGAATTGACTAGGTGAACAATCAATTTGGTCGGTTAGTCCGAGACCTCCACTAGCAGTGCAGTGGCGCTGTTCTAACTGTATGAAAACCATTGTTATATAAATAGAAAATAAGTTAACAGGAACTTGGACACTAGTCCTCGCTTAGTACAACGGAAGTACTTTACGGAACGGGCATACCTGGGAGGAGTGGTGGTCAATGGGAAATTCAAGACAAGGAAGGAACGGAAGAAGAAAATGTTTCTAGTCACATGGCTGACCGAATACCTAACTTAAGTTGCGAGTAAATCG
>SJJU01016085.1:0-11112 GCA_012932125.1 Conopomorpha cramerella
AGTAAAACCAGTTTATTTTCATATTTATTGTATGTAGCTTGTTAAATTACATCTCATTTTAAAGCTTATTAAATTTACTAACTGACACCACATTCACTAAAAATTCAAAAGAAGAAAAGAGTTAATTTCAATGATTTGGAAAAAAAATCTTTTTCCCTATAAAAAAAACAAAGTCGTAAACAACATTTTTTTATCTCCTTGCCTTGTACTATTTGAGTTAATCTTTCTAACGATACCAAATACGACAGTTTAACTTTAAAAAAACAGCCATATATGCTAAGCTAAAATGTACACGAAATAAAAGACAAAAAAATTACAATCTCTTTTTTAATTAGTTTTACCGATTTAAATTTAAAGTCATGTCATAGGTAGGTCCTATCAGCTCATAGGTTCCATCTTCTTACCAGCCGTCTTACTAGTCACTAATCCGACCAACTGGACCATAGACGCTTTATACATATATATATACGCATACATCTGGGTATTTAATTAGCAGCCTTTGGTTCTTATACAACGTGCGTTCAACAAAAACTAGTGCGTAGGAACTGTATATTATTTTCCCTCCCACACATACCATCCTCGTACGCACTTGTGTTATTGTCCCTGTTCCCACAAAATGTATTTTTTTTTGTAAGATCTCAACCGTAATAGGTACCAACAATTAATAAGGGCGTCTGTGGTTCGAGTCCGGCTACTGGACGTGTACCAATGGGACTCTTTCTCAGAGTCTATGTACGCAACGCAACGCAACGTACGGTGAAGGACAACATCGCGATGAAACCCGCACACCACAAGGTGTGTGAACGCTATAATGGCGATGGGCTCACCCCCTGTCACGTTGGGTTAAATACGCTTGGTGAACCGTGGGCATTTGCTTATTAAGCGAATGCCTCTGCCTACCCCGCTTTGGGGTGAAAAGGCGTGAAGTGTATTTATTTTTATTTTTTTTTATTGTATACCTGTACTGTACAGTCTATTCAAATTCAAATTCATTTATTTCGGGTAACAAAGGCCCATATTTTGTTAGTACTTACACTTAGTAACATACACATAAATACAAAAAAAAAACTTATTTCTACTATAACCGAAATACTAAATTTTCTATTAGTTTCCAAATGTATTAATTCACGTTGTTTACGCATTATTCCGTCTTATACAATTTGTCCGTGACATTAAACAGGGGCCAATACTGTACCAATAATGTATTTTTTAAGGTGTGGACATTATAAAAATGGTTATATCGTTAACCTGCACATTATGTATATGCAATTACGTACGGTCGGTGAAGCAACTGATGGACAGTCTTAATGACACTTCTTCCTACTATTTTACTTATGTGTATGTGTGTAGGTGTATGTGTGTGTAATAAGGTAGAACTGTTATATTGTAACAATGAGGAACTTTCAAACTCCAAAAAATATCTTATCTAGATGTCGCTAGTAGGTGTCCAGGGTAAGTTCTGTCAGTTACATTTCAGTACGTGTTTTTATTATTTGCGTTAGTTATTTAAACTTCAGACACTTTTGTTACACTTCAACAAACAATTAAAAAAAATTAACCTTTAATACCGACTGATTCAAGTTAATAATTTCGTTAACATTTATCCCCCCTAATACAGGTAGCGCCATCTGTCATAACCAAGAGAAACAAGGGCTCTGAAAATTCTCCATTGAAAACGGAACCACAAAGTCTGATGAAATTGATATGAGATTTAACCTTTAGATGGTACCATATTCTTGGCTGACTGACCTATAGAACTTATTCGCGTTCAATTTTGAAGCATATTTCTTACGTTTTGTAATTTTCTTGAAATAAAACATCTTACTGTCTCAGAATAACCATCTAATCTGTAAAACGTAAGCTAAAGCTAAGCTTGAGATAATATAAAATGAGAGATTATCCGACTTTTCGTAGCGTAGACTGATAAAACCTCGCAGATATATTTTTTTACTAATCTAAAGGTCAAGGCACTTTGTTACTAAGATCTGTTTTGTTGTTTCGTTGCACTACTATAGTATACATAGCTATCAACTCAACCGCGTTACTAACAAGAAATATAAGAAAACAGTATACGGAGTTTCACCTTTATTTTGCTGAGGCTTTCGCTGATATTGGGCGGGTCCTGGGCACTCATAAGACATTCTTCAGGCCCTACAGCAGCCAGCTCCTGTGGTCTCCACGTTCACTCCAGTATGCTCCTATTCTACGGCGGCGACCGGACCATACAGCGCCGCCGTCTATCAGGGGACGTGCAGGTATCGAGACCCACACTCCGACACCTATGGTTCCGATGACCCTTTTTAGAAGTTTTCTTTATAAGAGACTTCAAAAAAGATTCTTTCTCAATTCTTACATGTGCCGTGGTCACGACCTGATTGAAGTCTTTTAAAGAACAGTGCGCGTGACATTATATTCAAAGTTTATAACGGGTTCTTTAAAAATTATTTGGTGTGGTTAATATAATTATGATTTTTGTTGAACGCACTAAACGGTACCCCCTTTTTTTATTTCGAAGGGGAAATCCTTTATGGATACCCAGCCGCCAAGGGGAGTGACTGGGTTATGTCGGACTCACACCGACTAAAACCCCTCCGGTGGCCTTCGGCGGTGCATGACGGGTGCAGGGGACTTTTTCAGCCCCCTCTCTCTTTTGCACTTTGCGGTGCTGGGCGGCAGGAGGGGAGCACACCTCGCTGCCGCCTCTCCTCAGGGGTTGTTCTAGGTAGGTCATCCAGGCCCCTGCCCGGGTGACCCGGTGACCCACAACCCCTATTTCTTCCCTTTAGTCGCCTCTTACGACAGGCAGGGGATCCGCCGTAGCCTACACGGGTCTACAGGGCCGAACTAAACGGTACCCCTAGACCGTTTGGTGGTGCGGTCAACAATGAATCTTTTGAACTTACAATGTAGATTATCGTGCATCTTACTAATATTATACGACAATAAGTTTCAAATTGGAGCCAAACTTAGAACTATGTTGTGGTCCAATATGTTACACATGAACCGGACCTAACATGATAATGCCAGAGCTCTTGATCAGATCATATAAATCGTTCAAAACTGGCCTACAACTTGGATCTTGAAAAAAACTTGGATCCATCCAAGAACAGGAATCGGAGCCAATAGTACCAATGTGTAGCCTCACATCGGTACATGCCGACTATGAGGGCGACAATACTCGCCGCTTCTACTCATGGTTGTTTAACTAAAGATTCGTTGATATCACGTCATGAGAACATTTTATTCTAAAGTACAATTCTTGTGTTCGATTTGTATGTGATATATCATGCTGTCTTACTCATTGCAGTTCAGGATGAGAGAGACCTCTAGCTAAAAACTGCTTTTAAGGTCGCTTGGTCTACGCTCGGATACAAAAAAAAATAGAAGAAATACACGTAACTAACAGTATGCACGGCCATTGAATTGTACATCTACCACCTAAGATTTTATGCAAATCACAGAGTCGTTTGAGGTCACGATTGTTACCTGGAATTCTTTGTTGTGAGGGTTCTGTAGCCAACATTCTAATTTATGAGTGAACAACGTTCTCGGCTGTTTGCTTTTACGAGCCGGCAGTATCGGCCTGCTGCTCACTGTGATATGGCTGGGTTGATTTGGCTGTTACTTGCGTTTGAGCCCCGAACACCCTAGGGAACGTGAGCCAGAGCCTCGTCGGTTCATCGACGGACAGATTGTTCAACGCACTGCCTTGGGCGCTAAGTTGTTAGTGATACAAACCTCTCAATACGTGCACACCAGCTCTTGTGGATTTCTACGTTGTTGTCTTCAGAATTTAACAAACTACTTAATCTGCTTACCCCTGCTTTGTAGTGTAAAGTTAAGTTTTTAATTGCATGATGTCAGCGTACTAACGTAGACATATGCCTCCCCCAAGGCGGGCCGCAACGATCGCCCTCCGGTTGCATATCGCTCATTTAATGCAACAACGCGATATTTTGTTATTGTGAAAAGAATCCTTAGTAATAGTAATAAGATTTTTATTTCAACCGTGTCACATTTTGAAATATAGCGTTGTTGCATTAAATGAGCGATATGTCCAGAGTGCCAAAGAGACTTTTGTATCAAAATGACTAGTGTCCCATTTTGACTACCATTCCTTACGTACCTGCCTAATGGTGCTATTCCGAAGCGAGACAAAACGTGCTGTCGAGCCTGTCGATCATATAAATACCTACAAACCAGCGTGTCATACCTATGCGGCTGACCGCATCTGTGGCAGCTCGCTTCGGAATAGCACTAGTCCGTAGGTTAGTCAAACCCAGACTAGTCAAAATGGGACACAAGTTAGTTTTATACACTAGTATATTTGGCACTCTAGAAATAGACGACCAGAGCGAACGATCAGTCTTGTCGACGAGTTAGGTTATCGCTGGTCATTTTCTCTAGCACGTAATTTTCTCTGACTCGCCATTTTCCCTTATTCGTCATTTTCATAAAAATCTTTAAGACATCATTTTCCCTATTTCATAATTTGCTTTAATTGGTTATTTTCGTTAATTCGTCATTTTCGTTGATTCGTCAATTGTTTTTGTACATTTTTGTACATATGTACAGTCCTGTTCATATTTTTAGCTCAGTTAATGTAGGTTAACAAATAAAGGTACGATAGTAAATAGATAGTGGTCTTGTATTACTTAAAAACAAACAATATTATTTCCATATTAAAATAAACAAATCTGCCTATCACTTATCGCGTAAGAAACTATTTAGAACGAAATAGGGAAAATGACGTCTTAAAGATTTTTATGAAAATGAGGAATAAGGGAAAATGGCGTGTTAGAGAAATGACCAGTGATAACCTAACTCTTCCCGACAATTTGAATTAACAATATTGTTTGTTAAGTTTTTTTTAATTTTTATTCTGTTATTATCCAATTGTTTCTTTTTTTATGTACGGCGAAGAAAATTGCATGTAAATTAATTGTGTTTTACTGAATGTTATTTTATAAAATTATATTTAACTGTTTTTTTTTTCTATATATCTTATTTAAATTCTTATTATGTTGAAATTTGTATTGTTATTTGTTGTCTAACTTATCGTTTTGTTGGAATGTAATAATTATTTAAGTAAATTATAAATCATTTACTCAGTCAGCTAGCGCATTGGTAAATACTGTAATGTTAGTGTAAGGTTTGATAATAAATAAATAAATAAAAATAATTTCACGTCACGTTAATTCACTTTCATCCAAGTTTTCGTCCGTATTGACACGAATGTGACCATGTTTAAACTCCAAGTACAGAAGCTCTCAACTCCAAACAACAAGTTTAGTTGTTCCAAAATCAATAATGTTAAAGCCTGTTATAGATAGAAGACTTAGTAGCTGTGCCAATAGGGATATTAGGTGTCCATGGCACTAGAAACCATTAATTTTATTAACCCCGATTACTTTGGTCCACGGGATGATGTCATCATGATGATAGTTTCTGAAAATGTCGCTTACAACAGAGGATTCAGGATTCTGATACTTTTTTAAATATTAATTCTGATTACCAAGGCAATGTCCGGCGGAACTTGACGTCTGCCGCCTTTCCATCCGTAGGAAATTCTGAACTGCAATGCGATGCAAGCGGTCAGCTAAACTCTAAGGGCCTTACTAATAATGGCGGAATTGCTATTTCGAAGATACACAAAGCTCAACTTAACTTGTCAGTTGTATTTCAAATACGGAATAACTAGTTCAAGAAGACCTGTGATTACCGTTGTGTAAGTCACAACGTGTTTATTGGTAAGGGGGTATGAGTTCATCCTCATATTGTCAGAGTTTCTTCTACGTGGAAACAGTGCAGTAAACGTTACTGAAACTTCACTATGCACGTCACGATACCACAACGTTAGACGATCGTCATGCCTTGTGGCAGAAAAACAGCATTTTAGTTATAATTGTTCACCGGAAGTTACGTAATCTGTTCCTGCCTTTTTAAGAAGAAGTAAATTATCTCCTACTCCCCATCATCGACTATGGTGACGTACTTACTATGTTATTTTGGCCTTTCTGTGACCTTTTTATCAAATTGGATCGACTTCTCAACGTTTGCATCAGGTTTATCTTCTGCCTCAGAAAGTATGTCCACGTCTCGAAATATCGAGCCGAGCTCAAATGACTGACTATCCGCCAACGTCACAAACTTCAGGCTTTGTGTATCCTGTACAAGATACTCAACGACCCACTAACTCCAGGATATCTCAAAGGTAGATTTCAATTCATGTGTGAACTGAACAGCCTCGATCTCAGATCTTCCCATAATTTGCTGCTCAGCACTCCCAAGCACCGGTCGGGCTACATGGCTGATTCTTTCACAGTGACGGTTATCCGCTTGTGGAATTCCCTACCCACAAATCTTAGGAAAGCGCCATCGCTAACATCTTTCAAATGGCAAAGTCGGGACCCTTATGGAACCTTATGGAAATAAACGCATTCATTTATTAGAAAATTTTACGTTTGTCAATATGGTATATATTTTTTTTATTTATCAAGTACTCGTACTTTTTTTTTGTTTCTGTAGTATGTGTGTGTGTTGGTTTTTTGTATGTGTGTAACATGTGACGTTTATGTTTGGTTTAATTTATTTCCTATAAATTGATTATTATTAATTTATTAACTTTAATAACTGTTTCTACTTTACCGCACCTTAGCTTTTTCAACACAACTTGGGTTGAACGGTATAAAATGCAATAATAGCATTTGCATTTTAAATACGCCATTTGTAAAATTGTGCAATAAAGATTTTTTAAACAAACAAACAAACCTTGAGGAAAAAAGATGTGATAATGTTGTAAGTAAGCAATATACACACATCAAAAGTGTCTAGGGATCAAGTACATTTTAGATGATTGCAATCAAGAATATGTTTTACAAAAACTGAATTCATGCATAATTTGTTCAAAATGTGGAGATAAGTCCTTGATACAGGCATGAGGAATTAGGTAGAAGATCAATCCTAGAAGATTAGATTTGATTTAAATAAATTAGATTTTTTTAGAACTAAAAATGTTCTTGATCCCTAGACACTTTTGATGTGTACATACATACATACATACACTTCACGCCTGTCTCCCAGAGGGGTAGGCAGAGACTACAGATCTCCATTTGTCACGGTCCTGACATCCCCTTTCGCTTCATCTACATTCATACATCTTTTCATACATGACCTCCGGTTTCGAGTACTTTTCACGCCACCTTCGGTCAGGGCATCACCAATCTGGTCTGTATATGTCCTTCTGGGGCGACCTCTACTCACCCGGCCCATAACATCACCCATATAAATCTCTTTCGTCAATCGACTTTCATCCATTCTCTCCATTTTGATGTGTGTAGTAGCCAATATGCGACAGAACTACGTCTGTCGTTGCACGTTACCACGATGTGGTGTATTCGAAGCAAGAAATTTCTAGTTTTATTGAAAACATTATTTTCTTTAGGTATTTTAAGACCACCAACCGACCCGAATTTCCGACAACCGCTTGATCGCGTGCGATCGTCCTTAAAGGGTTTTAACCTACCTGGTCTGCCTGACTGACTTTAAGGAAGAACCTACGGTTGATTACGGAACTGTCATGTGCATGGCAAACTGATTTTATACACTGTACATTAATCATCAGCCACATGACGTCCACTTGCAGCAGGCCTAACACGCGCGTCAAGAAAGATGTGACATAGAACAAATACGCGCTCTGATTGGCTGCTATGTCACGCTTTGTGCGACTCAGCTAGTTTCAACAAATCGCAGCGCGTTATATGTTTTGTCACTTATTTCTTGGAGCGCTGTGCTAGGGGGGCTGGGCGAGGGCCTCCCCTAATGATTTCCATGATCATTTGGACTAAAATGCCAATACTCGCCACGCTTCGCAGACGGGTTGGCGATCGTAGTGGTGTTGAGTTTAACTCAAAGAGAGCTTTGCTGCCCGGCCTTTGGAGGTTCCCTCAGTCGCCTCAACGCAACCACCACGATGGGAAAATTTGGCCTGGGATGGTGACGAATGTGTATTCTATTCGCCTTCACCAAATGGCTACACTGTACATTGACAAGAGTTAACAGTACCTAGGTAACTGTTCCGTAGTTTATGTAACTGAGTTTAGTTAGTTGCAACACTATGAAGATTAGCACACTCTGTGTACCCTTCTGCGATGAGTATAGAGAATTTAGTTTTGATAAATCTGTCATAGTTCAACACCTACGTTTGAAAGCACTTAAATTAACGGAACGAGCTGTAACAACTTAGGTTTAAGTTACACCGAGTTCATTAGTAAAGTTGTACTAGTACGTGAAGCGTATTGATTTAATAAAATAATCATCGTTTCCACTACCAGCAACCCTTAATTATGGGCCGGCGCTATACTGTGGAATTATCTCACGATCCTTCCACTTTTTTTTTTATTTCTAAGGGGATATCCGTTATGGACAACGGCAAGACGTCATCCATACCAGGTGGATTTGCCATTTACGCGAACCAAACGGTTTGCGTCTACTTTCATAGTGCGAACCGTCAGGATGTGGAACGACTTGCCGGAGTCTGTTTCCTGCGCAGTACAGTCTAAAGGTCTTCAAGTCGCGGGTGAATAGGTACCTTCTGAACAAGTGTGCTCCATCGTAGACCACATCGCTGCTTAACATCAGGCAGGATGGCGATCAAACGCTTGTTCATAGCGAATAAAAAAAAATGGATACCCAGCCGTACTCACACCGACTAAAACCCCTCCCAAACGCCTTCTCACGATCCTTGCTCCTACCACCAGTATCCTTCGACATACACATGTTATCTGCTTACTAATACGGCGAACTTCGCGAATAAGTTCAAAACTTTCTTACTAAAGTTAGGCCCATGTTCTAAAAGAAAAATCGCTTGCGAAATGCTTGAGGCGCATTTGTCTCTTTTTCACACTTGCAATTAGAGTCAGACAAAGCATAAAACTTACTGCGAGTAGTTGTTTCACATTTCAATATACAGAATTAGGGCCTGACTGATTTTTTTCCTTCCTCACTCGGTATTACTCGTAGGAGTATCTTATCAAAAAAGTTTGCTATAGACGATTAATAACATCAGAGACGATTGGCCAAAGCTTAAATACGTATTTACATTCGAACATTTACCTACCGAAAGAGACTACTAGAGTTAGCCCAACGTTTCTAGTTAGAATAAATTCGGTAGACACTAAATAACTAACACTACAGAATAAAAATACTAATAAGTACTTACAAAAACTTCGCATGATTTGATGTTATAATAAAAAAAATACGTAATATGTACAGGTTGATCCGAGAATACCCTTTTAAGCCATCGTACTTCGTTACAACAAAGATAAAATTGACATCTCCATAATAATCGCTATCAGCTGATCGAGTTTGTATGCCATGGTTTTTTTTTTAGTTTCCGCGTCTCGACTGACACCTGCTGAAACGTCGAAAGAATAATAAATAAATAAATATTTTACAACAACACACACATTGCCTTCATCCCATGTTAAGTAGCTAAAGCACTTGTGTTATGGAAATCAGACAACGAGATATACTTATTTAAATATATTTTTTTTCTCTTATATACATACTTATATAAATAGAACACCCAGACACATCCAACAAATACTTAAAAGCTCATCACCTAAATACCTGTCATCGGTGGGAATCGAACCCACGACCCTACGGTATAGAGGCAGACGTGCTGACCACTACACCAACGGGCCTGTCATAGAAACAGCAGACTT
Organism: Conopomorpha cramerella; assembly: GCA_012932125.1. Taxonomy (NCBI): domain Eukaryota; kingdom Metazoa; phylum Arthropoda; class Insecta; order Lepidoptera; family Gracillariidae; genus Conopomorpha; species Conopomorpha cramerella. The sequence goes on from SJJU01016085.1 coordinate 9,726, forward strand.
CTTCCTCTTCTTAAAAGGGTATTTCTAGATCACGATACATAAACCTCGAGTTCTTAGACTACAATAGCTGGAACGCGTTCTACGTAGGTACCTACACTAACTCTCTGAACATTGTCAGCTGACCTACTTAAAATTAACTTCAAACCGACAAACAGAGCATTAGCTTGTCTACTATTTCTTAGAAGTCAGTTCTTGTTGCGTGTGACGCAAACTGACCCATGACCCTGGACCGCGTAACACCAACCTTTTACTGTGTCAGCGTACCTGAGGCTAGAGTGTTTACTGTGACATATATAAGCATTACATGTTGAAAGTTTGGGTTAAATACGCTTGGTGAACCGTGGGTATTTGCTTTAGCAAGTGCCTCTGCCTACCCCTCTTTGGGATTAAAAGGCGTGAAGTGTATATGTATATGTTTACGTATTTTAAAGTTATTCTTAGACGAGATGTTTGAACTCCTAGAACCGTTTGGCACAGAGTTCATTTATGGCAGACTGGAAGTATGCTGGCTGTGTTAGACGCAATTTATCCCGTTCCCGTAGAAAATTCGCGATAAAATATGTTTATATATGATAAAACTGCATATCTGTAAAGTTGAATTGAAATCCGTTCAATAATTTTGCGTTAAAGAGTAACAAACTTAACACTCGCCTTTATAATATTAGTGTGATTTTTCTTACGGCGGAAATTTATTATGAAACTAGTGGACTCGACAGGCGTTGTCCTGTCTTAACTATTAATATGAATATAAAATTAGTATAACCATCAGGGTGGCCTGTGTCCAGCAGTGGATGTCACGAAATATAAACTATCCTATTATTCAAATTGGACGAAATTACATATAAATGCCAACTTTTGTTAATATCGGTAGCCTTGGTGAAGAGTTCATTGGGAACAAACATCATGACACTGGATTTTTATATAGCTGACCGGGTAAACAATGTTTTGCCAGTATACATAAATAACAGTGTTTTATATAGGTATTAAACATATAAACCTTCCCCAAGAATCAATATCTACCGCATTAAAATACGTCGCGAAGTTTTAAAGATCTAAGCATACATAGGGACAGACAGCGGGATGCCACTTTGTTTTATACTATGTATTGAAGTGTACGATGCCGAACTACAATGGATGCATATACTGAAAATGTTATAAATAGATAGGTATCTCATAATCTATCAAGAGATAAAAGTACATACATTTTGACCGTTAAAAATGATGGTAATATGTGGTAGGTCGCGTGAAAAGTACTCGAAACCGGAGGTCATGTATGCAAATGAAGAAGTATGTAGATGAAGCGAAAGGGGTATATCAGGACCGTGACAAATGGAGATCTGTAGTCTCTGCCTACCCCTCTGGGAGACAGGCGTGAAGTGTATGTATG
>SJJU01016086.1:0-17116 GCA_012932125.1 Conopomorpha cramerella
GTAGGATTAGTAGGATACAAATTTTGCATTGAAAGGAACACCGGTCTGTTGTTTTGGGGAGCTATCATCCTCATTCAGTGGTGGCATTGCCATGGCATTGTTACCATCGGATCATAATTTGTTTAAAGAATTAATAAAACATTCTCTATAGGCGTTTTCTGCATTATGCATTCATAGCGACTGCCGTCATAGAAAAATTTGTAACTTACAGTTATACATTTTCATTATGAAAATGATAGCATGCGTTTATTACGTCCGTATAAAACAGGCGGTCTAATATTTTATTGTTTTTGTAACTTAAATAACTATAGGTCGTATTATCTTTTGCACTCTACACCGTATACTTATATGTTTACTATTTGTTTTTTATAATAATAATATTTTTTATGTTTAAAATAATATTACTGTATCGTGTTTGTTAACTTAATAAGACAGTTGTTTTAATTATTGATATAGGTAATGAAAGATGTAGCAATCGAGTGTTGGGCAATAAATCTCACGATACATGCAATTAGCTGCATATATTACTAATGGCATGTCACCAACCAGTAGCAAGTGAGTACTGACTTACTTGTCCGCAAGTAGGTCGGCCCTTGAGAACGAGTGTTTGGAAGACACTTACCACATATCTATTACAGAAATTAAACACTCCATTCAGTTGTTTTATCTCAAAAATATCAGCTGCATTTCTAATAAATTCCACGAACAACTCATTCAACTGTCGAAAGAGTAAATAAGAACTAATGTAGACAATACATACGATCAATCTGTAGTTAGCTATATAAAAAAATAATACGAAGTAGGTAAATAAACTATTACGTGATTTAGTTAATTCACTATTAAGTTAAATAGTATCTCATGATGACTTTATACGGAGATCCTGTCGGTAAAGCATGCATCGATTAAATTATTGATTTACTGATCGAGTGAAATAATTCGCATTGCTGCAACTGTATTTGGCATTCGCAATAGCTTGGTGACTTAAAACGTAATCAATTTAATTTACTGAGCTATTTAGAACCTTAGTACTGATGATTGATCGTCTATTGGTGCAGGTTTTGTATTAGTATGGGTACCTTATGCCAATAACGGGAGGAAGAAATCACTTTATAGCTTACTCTGTATTTCAAGTCTTTCGAGTTTCTCTTCTGCGCGCTGTGCCATCTCTAGCGGACTCTCGATGTGGTAGAAGATGCTGGCACCTAGCAGCAGGTAAATGATGTGCAGCGTCAGCATACACGCAAGTTGCTTCTTTGACATCATCTTGACTAGCTTATGTTTTCACACTGACGTATTTTGAATATCTATCACAGACTTCTGGAAAAATCGCTGATAGGCCTCAGACGGGACTAGTTGGTGCGATTTTTTTTTCAGTATAATTATTCAGCGAATGAACAAGGGCCCACAGCACAGCAGCTCCGAGGGTCATAGACGAGAGGCCAGCTGCGATGCACATGACGAGGCCCCGAGTTGATGCATCGAAGACGACGGACAGCGAGCACTGATCACTCTCAAATCTCAACAGTCACTGATTTATTCGGATCGATTTTTTCTATCGAAGGGATGCCACTTCCTGATCGATGGCCAGCGGCGGCGGCGGCGGCGATCGGCGCGGGCGAGTGCGTTTTTCCTTCTGCGCCGGCGCAGGCTAATCGCGGCCCGGCCAACACAACATCTTTTTTTTATACGCGTGCATGTTCTAAGTTTGAGTGGCGACAAGCCGTATTAACTCGTCGTAAAGTATATAAAGTAAGGTTATTACGGCCGTAGCAGCGAGTGTGTTGAGACTGACGCAATGAAGATAATGTTCGAGGGAAAACTTTTCGTTTACAACCGGGATTAAGAGATTCCATCTGTGATTATATCACAATGTGTAATGATTTTTTCGCGATGACAAAGTCAATGTTAAACGAAATCTCCACTATCTATAACAAGGCTCATTTTAATACCTACTACGTACCGATAAATTAACAGATGAGAATGGAAGAAACGAATATTTGAAAAATGGTTGCCTTGAACTTATCTCCGCGGAAAGGTTTAAATAAAATGTACCTACAGTGTAAAAGTAAGTGCACGATTCCATGTACTTGAGTCTCTGTTCTTATTACCTATTGCACAGATAAATGATGTGCAGATTACAGTCCGAAGTATTACGCTTTAAACTACGCCGAAATAAACTTATATTATTCACATGCCCTAACTAATTAACACATAAATAAAATACCTACTTTAAAAGTTCAATAATCAGCAACAAATGTCTAATCTCCGTCATCTGCAAATTGAAAATAACAGCTCAACACATAATAATATCTGCGCTTGAATGTCGAATCTAACATCAGTTTATTTCTATGTTTTTTATGAAAGTTTAGTATGATGTGTAGTAGATAGGTAGTTGCCCAATAATCCTGAAATAATGGACTACCGCCCTAAGGATTAATGTAAATGTCATGAATACACAGTAAGTACTGAAACAAAGTCGCCTCCTGCTGTCTCTATGTATTCTTATTATAGATCTTTAAAACTACGCAACGGATTTTGATACGGTTTTCTTTAGTACAGTGATTCTTGGGGAAGGTTTATAATATGTTTGATAATAGCGGAGAAACATGGTTAATAATGTATATTGGCAAAACAAGGTTTGCAGGGTGAGTAGCTGACTTCTACTCTTCAGGAAAGAATTTTATATGTGAATGTTTGAAACGAATAAACTAAAAAAAGCACAGGACGGATTTCGATAATACTCTCACCGTTAGAATGCTTCATTATCCCTGAGTAACTAAGTATTTTATCCCGAAAATCCCACGGGAACTATAAACATCGTGTTACACCCTGCGGTACGGCTAGGCATGGACATAGGCAAAGGTTCAGTTGGGAAAATGATGTAATAAATGGGAATAATTATATTTACTTTATAATCAGGGACAAGCTCACAAACATTCACAGCCGTTCCACAACGCACACGTTTTATTGACTCCATACAAATAATCTATATTGATCCCTGTTTTGTTGCCAACTCTTCCCCTTCTGGGGCATGACGACTACATGACGGTTACTTCGCTTCGGTTCCTCGCCGCGACTTCAGTGGTTAACATGCTTCTTATGTTCTTCGTGCTATATGCCAGCGATTAGAAAACTCACGTAAGCGTTCAAAGTACCATCGACGTAGGTACATATTGTCATAATTTATAACAACTCTACCTTATTGGTATTTTAGTGCCCCAGGAAGTGTCAGCAAAATTTATATAAACATCAAAACTTGTATATGATATACCACTTTCTTGGCCGACCATATATGTAAATAAACTTTTCTCGGCTATCTACGCCTTTAGGGAGAGAGGTAGGGCAAGATAATCGCCTGCTACGATCTTCACACAACTCTTACTGCATCTCGCCTCACTTACAGGCATTAACGCATAGTATCGTAGGTATACAGAAATTAGACATAATAGAAGTTTCATTTGTTCTGACAGCTACACCAGTGAAAAAAACCCACACTTTACCTTTTATTCCCAAAGCGGTGCAGGCGGAAGCACTTGCTAGGCAAATGCCTCCACGACGTCCGGATTGAAGATTCAAGTACCTAACCACTAGGTCACAGTTTCTCCCCTTAGCAGTGGTGCACTACAATCCAGGAGTACCAAAAAGTATTTTATCGCAAATATATCCTTCAGGTTTACTGAATAAACCGCAGTGACGTGCCCACCACATAGGCAAAAAGACACTGCCTACCTTAGTATTTTCACTACTCGACCTAATAATAGAGTTATTGCTAGATCTTTTTTTGTTATACTCACGACATAGGCTTACAAAGGTCCTGTGTTTTGTGGGTGAGTAGATATGTAGGTGCCTATATTTTGTAAAGACAGCTTACCTACTTAGGTGTCAATCCTTGGGGAATACTGCCTACCTTGTCATAAAAGCCAGTGCATGCCACTGATAAACCGCTGGTATTATCGTGGAACACCTAACCATTTCATATGCCGAAAGTCTCCTAATAATCATTTAACGCCGTTTAATAAGAGGAAATACAGCTGCTCACATTCAAAACACTATGGTAGTCCCATTGGCATGCTAATAAATCATAGGTACTTGCAGTGTTTCATACATTTTTTGTTTGCTAGTTACTTATTGACGTTATCAAACTCATTCGTACAAGTCTGTACAGTTGGATTCGAATCAACAACCTTCATGAACACAAAACGAGCAGTCGCGCGATAAAAAATACTCGGTTAAGTATCTTATTTACTCTTAATGTTCATTCATTATCGTTGCTCACTTATCATCATACCTAACTATACCTAATACGGAATCAACAGTCATAATATTTTACCTGTTTCGGAGTAAATATTGATAAAATAGAAAGAAAGAAAGAAGAAAGAAAAAATATTTATTCACGCCGCACAAGGTAGAAATAAAAGCATACAAAAAGAAAAAAAAAATGAATAACAGAATACAAAATACACATATTAAACACAATTAAAAAAAAAATTATTGCGGCGATGAAAGGGCAGCTGGCTCAGCATGTTGCCGCGACATACGCCACGACGCTGATTTTCAGCCAGTGCCCGGGGTGTGACGCACGAGCAGTCCAGCAGTGCCAGCATCAGACAAAATTATACGATATAAAATATAAATACGTACATATCATACACTAATATACTATATAAATAGATGTCACGACCACTGAAGTCAATGTGCAGTAGTTGCTAAGTGCTGGATTAGGATGAGGAATTCTTCTGCCGTTCCAGAAGGAAACCTTTAAGCTTACGCTTAAAGGTGATCCGACTTCCAGCTTTGCGAAGAGGAGGAGGTATGTCATTCCAGCACTTGGACGCTGCAAACCTGAAACTTCCCCGAAATGCAGCAGTTCTGTGCGAAGGTGTAAACAACATCAGTTTAGATTTTTATCTTTCCCTTTGAGACCAATTAAGTTGTTCATATAAATATGGCGGCTCTTTGCTGTGGACAACGTCAAACAAAAGAGTAGCGAGATGTAGGTTTCGACGTGCCTCCATATTCAGAAGATTTGCTTTGTTCAAGTACGGAGTGACATGGGAACGAGGTGGGATTTTGAAACAAAAACGAGCACAAGCATTTTGTACACGCTGTAAAAGTCGTTTGGATCTACCAAGAATACATCCACCAAAGACGACGTCACAATAGTTCAAACGCGATAGTATGAGCGACTCACACAGCGTGATCCGAAGATCAACACTGAGGTAATCGCGTACACGATACAACAATTTGAGACGATAGAAACAGTTACTGACGACATTAACAATGTGTTTTTCAAAGTGCAGCTCGCTGTCCATGAGGATACCGAGGTTCTTTGCTTCCATCACTCGCTCAATTGGTTCGCCCTTGATGGATATATTATGGGCAGCCATGGAGTGTACTGTATTGCGTATTTGGGTTTTTGTTCCAAGGATCATGAATTTTGACTTTCTAGGGTTCAGCACCAAACAGCTTCTGTCCGACCAAGCAATGAGACGATCCAGATCCTTACTTATATTTTCCAGTGTGCTTTTCACTGCTGACGGATGGTTTGAAGCGTAGAGTTGTACATCATCAGCGTATAAATGGTATTGAGTACACTGTAAAGCATTTATAATGTCAGCACTGTACAGAATAAAAAGCAGTGGACCTAAAATAGAGCCCTGTGGTATTCCACGTAAAAGAGGCTTTGCTGCAGAGGAACATTCGAGACCATCTGGTTTAATTATGCTGACGATCTGTGATCGATCGGACAGATAGCTGTTGAACCAGCGAAACGTAGAAGAATCAAACCCATAGAAGGACATCTTGGATAGTAGTAAGGGTATGTTCAGACAGTCAAAAGCCCTGGAAAAATCGAGAAGCAAAAGAATTTTTCCCCTTGTCTATTGCTGTCAAAATATTGCTAACTACGTCCAGTAGTGCAGAGGCCGTGCTTCTTTTTTTGCGAAATCCTGATTGCAAATCCGGAAGTAACTGATTCTGTTCCAGGTATTTTGAGAGCTGATCATACACCACCCTTTCCACTATCTTCGACAGGGTGGGAAGGATACTTATTGGTCGAAGGTCACTAAGGTTGACAGGGTTAGGGATCTTAGGAAGCGGATTTACTTTGGCAACCTTCCAGTTAGTCGGGAATACATTAGTCAGTATGCTAGTGTTGATCATTTTAGTCAGAACATCAAGAGTACGGGGCAATGTCATTAAAATCATGTCAATAGTAATATTGTCCACGCCTCGAGCATTCGTTTTAACTCCTGTTAAAATTCTCCCAACAACATCTGAGGTTACAGGTGTCAGTTTGAGAGTCCCTGCCCGAGCGTGCTTGTGATACTCGTAAAAAGTCATATTGGATATGGTCACGTTTGGTCTGCCCGGGACTGCCAAAAAATATTGGTTTATGTCATTAGGGTCGTCACAATTGGGGGGTAACTCAGAGTTCCGTCCTTTCGGAACCACGGTTAATAAAATAGCTATTCAGGTTAAAATCTTTCACTGGCTCCATCCGACTCTGTAGTTCTGAGAGAATTTCGTGAAAATATTCTTTGCTGCTATATTTAAGTAATTGCGTGTTGTTTCCCAGAAGTACAGAGCTAGTTAGGTCCCTGTGCCTAAGCTACTAGGGTAGGGTTGATGCCGCTATGCCCATTGCAGAGGTAATTCTGACACATTTATCAAAACAGTCCCCCTATTCATTGAATCATTGTCACGATTACAGGCACGGACCAAAAATTATTGACTTGTCTTTTAATATCTAATCCATGCTTATTCTTAAAAGGAATGATGGAACCGACATGACCACTAGTCTTCAATATAGCGAACCCACTTTAATAAATACATTGTCAAATAGCTATCTAGTTCGCTTGAATACTAACTCGGTACCTATTAGAACCTTCGATATCGTTTCGCGGAGTTGTATCGAGATCTCTGTTTATTTACGCAATTAAGGGCCAGTATTTGTAATAGACATTGATTGATAAATTACAATCAATGTGGACCAGTAGTGTATTACTTATACAGAAAGACAGAAAGACGCCGTTGTAGTCACAATGCAATTTTATGAACTGTATCACTGACTAAAACAGTAATCAGTATTTAAAAATGGAGTGTTTGTCACTTTACATTCAACTTTAAACTTAACTCTACAAAATATATAGGTATTTTGTTTCCCCTCTCATTTATAGTAGTATCTGGACGACCGAGCTTCGCTCGATTATTATTATTTTTCGTAGTACCAGTTCCTTCGATTTTTTCATAACCCCATCTCTAGTTACTTCAAAACCAAAACGTCCCCCGCACCATCCTACGTATAGCATAGTATTACTACTCGGCAATAGATGTCAGTAAGAGTCGTATTAACAATTTGAGCAATTTTTTTTGCTCGTTTAAAGATAAAGATTTCATATCTGGTACCAAACCTACCACTATAACTGCACATTGCTCAAAAGCTAAGCACATATTACTTGGAAAACTTACACAGAGTACACGTACGTATTTCATATTGCAATCTAGTAGTGGCTGTGATTTTGACGGCAGATTGCCCTATCTTTCGTAAAGCGGGGTTTAGACTAACAAGTTCTTGCCGCAAGTTATTGACCAAGTTCTTGCTATTACGTTTAGACTAAGTGCAAGGTTTCTTGGAGAAGTTGGCTTTGCAAGTGCTCTGAAAGTATTATCGCGCAAGTTCTTTCCAGACAGTTTACAGTAAGCAAGAACTTGCTGCAAAATTGCGCTAAATATTCCAAGTGAGTTTACACTAATTGCAATTTTTATATAAAGCAATACTTGTGATAGTAAAATTCTAGAAGTTTTTGCAAGACTGTTTAGATGTATGTGAACATTGCAACAATTCTATTTTTGTTCATACCAAAAAGTAAGTATAGTCCAGGCGCTAGAGGTAGTTGCGTATGCATAATGTGAGTACCGAATTTCGCCAACGGTTTTAAGTGAAGAAAAGGTCCAAGAAGAATAATGTGAATCTTGCCGGTCGATTTTTTGGTCCATATTTTTTTTACCCCCTCTTCTCTTATTCGTAAAGGGAATGTATTGAGTACATGATATGAAATCATTTTAATGATTATTTTTGTAATAATGTATAGTTTTTAACCCCTGACGCAAAAAGAGGGGTGTTATAAGTTTGACGTATCTGTATGCCTGTGCCATCATAGCTCCCGAACGAATGAACCGATTTCAGTTTAGTTTATTTTGTATTAGAGGTGTTTTAAGGGCGAGTGTTCTTAGACATGTTTGATGAAAATCGATTGAACCGTTTAAATGTTATGGGAGGTTAAAGTGGGGATTAAAAATTAAACGTGAATAAATGTGTCCAAGTGGGATATTAAAGCAAAGAGTTACACCACGTATATTAAATTAAAATTGGATAATTTGTTCAAAAGTTATGAGGGTTGAAAGTGGGGAAAAACGTCGACTCTATACAAATATGTTCAAGTGGAGTATCAAATGAAAGGACAAGACACCCACATTTAAAATCGGGGGATTTTTTTTTGCTGACATCTTGCAGAACACAAAAAACTTATTTTGTTTACCAAATATAGTTCAAGTTCTTGCTGGAATATCAAAATGGCCGTTTACACATTTGACTTGTGTCAAGTTCTGGAAGTTGCAAAACTTGCTTATATAGTTTGCTCCCTGTTTACACTATTGTAAATGACTTTCAGAAGTTTTCTATCGCGAGTTTTATTGCATGTCTAAACAGGCCGGCTATTTTACTGCAAAATTTGCAGAAGTCGACTATTATTTAAAGTTTACACATAAAAATTGCAGCAAGTTCGATGCACAGAGAAAACTTGCAGAAATGAACTTGCTACACGTTTACACAGCGATTTTGACTTGCAGAAGTCGACTTCTGCAAATTTTATTGTTAATCTAAAGCGGGGTTTAGACTAACAAGTTCTTGCCGCAAGTTATTGACCAAGTTCTTGCTATTACGTTTAGACTAAGTGCAAGGTTTCTTGTAGAAGTTGGCTTTGCAAGTGCTCTGAAAGTATTATCGCGCAGGTTCTTTCCAGACAGTTTACAGTAAGCAAGCAAGAACTTGCTGCAAAATTGCGCTAAATGTTCCAAGTGAGTTTACACTAATTGCAAGTTTTATATAAAGCAATACTTGTGATAGTAAAATTCTAGAAGTTTTTGCAAGACTGTTTAGATGTATGTGAACATTGCAACAATTCTATTTTTGTTCATACCAAAAAGTAAGTATAGTCCAGGCGCTAGAGGTAGTTGCGTATGCATAATGTGAGTACCGAATTTCGCCAACGGATTTAATTGAAGAAAAGGTCCAAGAAGAATAATGTGAATCTTGCCGGTCGATTTTTTGGTCCATATTTTTTTACCCCCTCTTCTCTTATTCGTAAGGGGAATGTATTGAGTACATGATATGAAATCATTTTAATGATTATTTTTGTAATAATTTATAGTTTTTAACCCCTGACGCAAAGAGGGGCGTTATAAGTTTGACGTATCTGTATGTCTGTGCCATCATAGCTCCCGAACGAATGAACCGATTTCAGTTTAGTTTATTTTGTATTAGAGGTGTTTTACGGGCGAGTGTTCTTAGACATGTTTGATGAACATCGATTGAACCGTTTAAAAGTTATGGGGGGTTAAAGTGGGGATTAAAAATTAAACTTGAATAAATGTGTCCAAGTGGGATATTAAAGCAAAGAGTTACACCACGTATATTAAATGAAAATTGGATAATTTGTTTAAAAGTTATGAGGGTTGAAAGTGGGGAAAAAAAGTCGACTCTATACAAATATGTTCAAGTGGGGTATCAAATAAAAGGACAAGATATTTAAAATCGGGGGATTTTTTTGCTGACATCTTGCAGAACACAAAAAACTTATTTTGTTTACAAAATAAAGTTCTTGCTGGAATATCAAAATGGCCGTTTACACATTTGACTTGTGTCAAGTTCTGGAAGTTGCAAAACTTGCTTATATAGTTTGCTGAACCCTGTTTTCACTATTGTAAATGACTTTCAGAAGTTTTCTATCGCGAGTTTTATTGCATGTCTAAACAGGCTGGCTATTTTACTGCAAAATTTGCAGAAGTCGACTATATTTAAAGTTTACACATAAAAATTGCAGCAAGTTCGATGCACAGAGAAAACTTGCAGAAATGAACTTGCTACACGTTTACACAGCGATTTTGACTTGCAGAAGTCGACTTCTGCAAATTTTATTGCTAATCTAAACTGCGCTTTACGATGGTTTCTATTCCTGATAGTGAATACTTAACTATACTCGGGAGCAATGAAACCGGGTCTGTTTACTACTGGTTGCAGTAATAAACTGACTCGATTACATTGCTCCCGAGTGTAGGTGTTAATCTGCCTACGCATAACATAGTTAATGTATGTAGTCAATACAATAAAATTGTCGGTTTTGCATCAATCGCTCGGTGACTCAATAGTTGCCATTATAATAGCACAAAGTATTATACCTTTATGCATTTATTATTAGTTCACAAAGAGATGTAATTTTTATTATCATACACTCATGCAACGAGTTTGAACATAATGAAGTACAAGAAGTTCATGGAATTTTGGCCACTGACTACAGAAATGAGTGTCAAAATTACTAGTACTGAGTACAAAATTTTCCGAAACGATTTCGAGACACCCACGTTCAAAACTATACGGATTCGTATCCTGCGGCGGAAATAAATAATTCTTTGAATTAACGCCCCCATTTTAAAAATAGAATCGGGATCATTTACCATCTTGTCAAAAGAATTGTCTCCGCGTAATCTATGAGATTACTGCTATGTTGCCTACCTACATACAGGTTAGTTAGCAGGAACTAGTCGACCGCCAATAAGCTCACTGCAGGGGTAGTAATACTCTTACCACATTCTACAGATAATTTGTCTATTAACCATCTAGCGACAGAGTGAGCCTTCCCCAACTTAAAATATCATTTCACAACTAACGAATGACATGATAGCTACAGAATGCTTTCTGTTCATCGTGAATCAACACTTTCGCTGACAGCAATAAAAAAAAGTCTATTCCAATGCTGCAAGAAATAAATGAACACTGACTAAAGTATCTAAGGTTTAGTTTTTCAGCGACTTCAAAAAAGGAGTCTTACTCTAGCCGAACTTCGTCGTTTATAAAATGATTTTAACGTTTTCTTGTCGGAAAGAAGATATTTTCAAGGCGGTCTCATGATAAGGAAATCAATTTGATGATGGCGAACCCGATGAATCGAAGGTAACTTTATAATATCGTATTGGCGGGCCACTAGTACAGTAGTACGTTTTGGTTTAGCTTACGCTCGAGTTTAGTCGAGTTTAAAAATTACCAGAATACCGTTTCTTTGAGAATAGTAATTTTAGTTTGTTTGTTTACGAGAATACGCTTTGACGATTCCGAGCCGTTTGACGTACTATTGAAATTCGATAGTAACACGAGAACGAAAGTAACAAGAGAGTTTGAACTAAGTTGAGAATTTTTTAGTATCGACGAAAATACGATAATTGCACTACTGGTTGGAGTCAGTTCTTTTTTCTTTAAAATTATATTACCTACTATCAACCAAATAATGAATCATTTTCTACTCACTTCAAACACGTGGTTGTTGAAGGACGCAAAGATTACATCTTCCGCAGCCATGTCCGACAGGTACTTGAAGCCCGCGAAGTGACAGAGACAGCAGTTGTCCTCTGTCACTATCGTATTTGTCGGCCTGGAGAAGACAATTTAAAGGGTTACCGATAGTTACTGTGAGAAAAGAAGTGGGTACACATTTTATTTCCAAGCAAAAATAACAACGGATGAAAAAAACATATTGTCAAGGTGTGTGCATGTACCGGATGTATTGCTCGTTTCGCTATTTTCTATCATACATCATCGTAATTGTGAAACAAATACCTACAGTTATTTTTATAATCGTGATTTGCATTGGTGTTCAAGTGTGAATAATACTCTAGCTGATTGGATCATGTTCGTTTTCCTATTAAGGGGCTGATCTTTACTCCATCGAAATGCAATTGTTGTCACTTCACGTACCCTTTTAATCCCCAACTTTCAAAATAATCATAATTTAAGTTAGTTAAAGTTAATTTTACTCACCTACAACAGCAACACGTGAGATGACGCGCCAATTTACAGAATCCGGTAAAACAATGCCGGTACAGAACGTAAGGCCAACCGTACGCTGCTATTGATAACTTGAGATAGTGGAACGCGTCTTCCAAGTTCATCCACGGTGGTGTTTCTGAGAATATTTTATTGACGTCTGTTGTGTAGATCGGTTCCTCCTCGTTGATCATCTGTATCCGTCGCATTTCGCGGGTCTCTCTTTTCTGACGCACGCGCAGGAGCACGCTGCCCGCGACAACGTCTGATGGCACAAGGTCCGTAGAACGAAACAGTGCGCTGAGTAGGGCTGCAAATATATTTTTTTAATTAGGCTAGTTTTAACTGGCCAGTGAGTATCTACCTACCTATATCTGAAGATTTCCTTTTGCAACTGTGGTACACCCAGTAGTACCACCAGTGGTACTACGGTTATCTTTTCATTACCGCAGTAACCCAGTAGTAACCTTGGTGGTACCACAGTTATAACAAAATAACCGTAATATCACAGGTGGTAAAATAGTTTAAAGCATTTTCTTTCGTCAAACCTATGTTTACGACTTTTTAGTCTAGTTATGAGCTGCACCACGGTCATTTATTCCTAATTGTGGTACCATTTTGTGGATTTTATTGACTGTGGTCAGTGGTACTACAGTATACTAAGGTTATACCTTAGTACCACCAGTCCACGGTTCCAAAAGGGAAGATTTTATGGTATTTTTTCCAAATGAACCTTTGTGTTTTCTACGCACTGCTTACAACGCTAAAGGGATATTTTGGCGTGGGAGCGCTGAATATTTAAAATGAGTTTACTTTGCCCCAGAGCTGTTCTCATTAGAATTTGGATTTAAGGATTGCGATTTCGAGCATATCCATCACAAGACTCTGCTTTTAAATGGGGTCGAACAATCCTTGTGGTACCTACCTAATCGGTTCTAAAGAAAATAGGTTTTGTAAATAATAAAATAAATAAATATGTAATTAATTTTTGATTTTATCAGTGTTTCATTTTCACTCTTAGTTATTTTAAATTGGATGACGTACCAGCGACTTGTTGGAATGCTTCCTTTCCATGTTCATCTTTCTTGAGCCAGCAGAATGCCCAGCGGAACCTCCTCGACCAGAGGCCCGTGACCTTCCGGTGGTGACGGACCTGGTTGGGCGTGTCCTGCAGGTCGCCGTAGTTGACGGAGCCCAGGGGGTCGAACACCATCAGCAGCCCGAACACCGTCAGACCCAGTTGGACCCAGTTAAATAACACTATACCTGGAATATTTCAAGTTTCTGTTAGGTATGTTAAAAAGTCAGTGTAGGACGCCCTCAGGCAAGGTGGACCTGATGCTATGCGCAAGATGGCTGTCAGAAGCTGGATGAGAGAAGCCGAAAACAGATCACAGTGGCGTGCAATTGGAGAGGCCTATGTCCAGCAGTGGACTAATATGGGCTGATGATGATGATGTTTGATGATGATGATGTTAAAAACTCAGGGTTCACCGTGTGGAGTTCTCTGTGAGAAGTAAAAGGATGAGATCGGCTATGTTTTGTGTTCCAATACACGGCTTAGAAGGCGAGCTTATGGATATTAGGTTTGTCCATCAGATTGCCAAAATAATGTAATATAAGTAACTACCGAGACTTGCTTGTGATTTCCCAGAAAATCCTATCTCAGTGCTTATTATTATTATTATTATTGCAAGTCAACTTTTATGAAGCGAGCGACATGGTTAGGTTGTTATGTTTATTTATTCATACCGCCACAAACGAAGTTTCGCGCAACAAAAGTTTCACATATATCCATCAAAGTTTTGTAGAGTAACAAAGAACAACATTCAATCTATTGGCCACGCTCAATCAATCGTAAATAAACACTATTCTTTTCTAAACAACTTACAAACTTACTGGCAAGATAATTATTGTTTTTTTTTCTTCTGTTGGATGTTCGTACTTATTCGACCTCATTTATTTATACTCATGTGATCAAGTTACGCATCATATGTCTTAGAGCTGCAAAATGTAGGTAGTATGTAACGGCCTAGTTGAGAGTGTGAGATTTGAAAGTGCGTACCGTCGCGTTCATAAATATTATAATCAAAACTAGTTTCACGTGGTCCCTGATTTTCTACATTTTCTTTTCCGTGACGACATTTTATGAACGCTGTGTTTTGTTCAGATATGTAACCGACTGTACTTAAGCATTTTTTTTTCATACAATGTGTATAATTACCATAGCACTTTCGCAGAGCTGTTGAGTTGGCTACTTCACTTGTCGTTCTTGTCGTTGTTAAATAATTGCAATAATTTTCTATTGTACCGTCGTCGTGGAGTTAGTCTTCGCGGAAGGAAAATTGTGTACATAGTTAAGAATCTACTGGTAGAAACTGGATATTTTTCAAAAGGCAACCCGGATCATGTCAGTTTTCATTATGATTGTCTTGTATAGTAGCTTAATCAATGGTAATAGTAATAGTTTTAATAACTTATAATCGGCGTTATCTAAGAAGCTAATTCTGACAGGTCGATTGACATATCATTGTCTTGCCTAGACTGTTAGTGTTGTACGATATTGGCAAGATTCGATTTATTACCATCATTTATAGTAGTCATCGCAAATGTTTTATGTGCAACCGTCAATGCATTTAAGGTTTCGACATGATGAAACCTTTTTGCTAGCCGTGCACACAGAGCTTATTATATTTTATTTTACACCTAAGTGCATAATATAAACAATGTCACTTCAATAATGGTGAAAATTTTTGACGTTTTTCTGACAGATCTTCGGTCGGATATCAGTCATTACTGTCATACCTATCAAACAAAGTTTGACAGTAATGACAGTTGTCAGAAAAACGTCAAAGAAAATTCCCCATTAATGAAAAAAATGAATGAGACTGAAATGAACAAGAACCAAATAAAATATTCAACACTGGCATACATTGTTACAGCCATTCATGTGGTTGTCAGTTATTTCCGTTCATGGGCATTCTCAATGTGTCAGAATTAGCTTTATAGATGACGCAGACTGTGTAAGTATTGAATATAACCTATCTATATTAATACTAACGTATAAAGCTTGAATAGCTTGGTTTTTGGTTGAACACGGTTAATCTCATCCCAATTTTCATGTATTATAATATGAAGTTTTGGGTAGAACACGGTAACTCCAGTCCAATTCATGGTCTTATAATATTGAAGTTTGGTGGAACACGGTAACTTCAGTCCAATTTCATGTCTTATAATATGAAGTGCAGAGGAGAATAATACACACAAAAAAATGCTCGACATCCATAGAACATTAAAAAAGTTAAACATTAAAGTACCCGCAACTTCTCGTGGACGTTATTATCCCGTTGTAGTGTATGTCTATTTTTTTTGTATAACTTCCTAACTATAATAGGATAACAGACGTGACTAACTGCTATGTTTCTCAGAATGGACTTATGACTTCATATAGTTTACATTCATGGTCAAAGGATCAAAACATCGATGATGAATAATAGAGGTATCTGGTTTAATCTGAACTTGAAGCATGCACTTTTTCTTGCTTACTGTTCTTGCGGTGACTTTCAAGTTAAATAACACTATACCTGGAAAGATTTCAAAGTTTTCTGTTTAGGTATGTTAAAAAGTCAGTGTAGGACGCCCTCAGGCAAGGTGGTCTGATGATATACGCAAGATGGCTGGCAGAAGCTGGATGGCTGCCGAAAACAGATCACAGTGACGTGCAATTGGAGAGTGCAGCAGTGGACAAGTATGGGCTGATGATGATGATGATGATGAAGAAAAGAAGTTCTTCTTTATAACGACTTGCAAAAACTTACTCTGTATGACGATACTGGCGAACCTGTCGGCCACGGTGCACTCGATCAGCTCGCAGAACATCCACATGGTGCCCATCACGTTCAGCCCGATCTCCGGCAGCACCAGAAGCACTCTGGAATAATAACAAATGTTAGGTATAATCTATAGGGAAAATTACTATGAAAATGTTGACACGAAATTATGGTTAATGCTATGATGTATTTGTACAGTTGGCCACGGATCTGGTCTACTATCCTAATGTTGAAGACCACACGAATGTCATTGATGTAATATTTTTTCTAGTCAGAATCCTTATCCTTACTAATATTGTAAATCGGAAAGTGAGTTTGTTTGTTTGTTCCGCTTTCACGCCGTAACTACTGAACCGATTGCTATAAAATTTCGCAGACGTAAAGTTAGAAATCCGGATTAAATAATAGGGTACTTTTTACCCGGAAAAAAATTATATTCCCGACGGAAAACAAAAATATTTTTTGCTTGAGATGGCGTTGTGTGTCGTTTAAAACAAGGTAATATATTACAAACGAATATGAACATGTAAATTTAGTAGCTAAATGATACGATAATGAATCCTCGAAAATGAGGAATTCCCGAGGGATGACAAACAATTTGTTTTATCGTCTAAACTGTTTTTTTTACATCTACCTATACTTATAGTTGTCCTTTATATTGTCCTATATAGTTGTCCTTTATTCGCAATATAACCGAAGTCCACGCGGGCGAAGCCGCGGGCGGAAAGCTAGTAGGTAATATATAAAATCTACCTTCTTGATGTGGAAGTGTTATTTCAACTGATAAACCTGAACTGAGAGATTCTTGGCTGAACGTACAGTTAATTGAGTTGATCAAAAGTGTCTAAGAGTGCTACAACTGTTTCGGAATTAGTTACAGAAATAACCATAATATTATGTAGGTACCTCACTAGAGACAATGCCACACAACGAGACAACGATTTGAAACATGCAGGGGTGAAAGAGTAAGAGAAAATATCTTCTGTCCTTAACTTCGTAGTGGGGTGTTTATGGATCCAACCTGTCAAATTAGTAGTAAAAGTGACTGTTTGGATCCAGAAGTACATTGTTTTCCATACATTTTGGTGGAAAAGACAGCCTGATGGTGGTACGCGGCTGTTGTGTTTGATCTGAGCTTTTTATTCTTCCCTAGTCTACGTTTATTATTCTATGACATAAATTCGAAATT
>SJJU01016091.1:0-10259 GCA_012932125.1 Conopomorpha cramerella
ACACAAAATTATCTGTGCCCCGGAATTTTTGCTCACCAGTGTATTTACGTAGGCATGTTTATTCTACGCGAGCAATAAGTAATTGCAGTGGCGGCACTTCACGGCCAATCAGTCGGGGAAAATGGAACGCTTGTTGTTTTCGATAAAAAGTCAAGTTGATATTACAGAGTTGTGCTTGTTTCAGTTTCAAACGAGCGGAACAAAAAAAAAAAACGTGGCACGGTATGTCTCGGGAAGAACAAAATGTAAATATTTTTCAATTATTGGATAGTAGTGGACGCTCCGCGATTTCAGTTTTAATTTCTACTCAAGTCTCACTCAATACTACCACCAAGTTTTAAAACCATAACTCGAAAATTAATGTTTTGTCATATAAACTTCTACCCTCGTTTTTACTCCCTCGCGTAAACATCATAAAAGGAACCCCTGTGGATATTTTCAGCTTTCGAGTGTCAAGGGTTTGGTCTGGGCGTTGACTTGATGAATGAATCACACAGGACTCGAGATTTCTTGTTAGTCGTGACAAAGCTGTCCTATGTCATTATTTGCGTAACCTTACGTTTTCGTTGTCATTCTTAAAGGAAGAAACTTTATTGATACAAATCATCTGTATTGAAAATTTTATTTCTAAGTAAAATAAGAGTTTATTCTGCACTAGCCTATACGGCGTGTAAAAGGACCCCGAGCAATGGTCTTAGGCACGTTGCTACACTCGTCAATATGAACAACTTTTACTTCGGCGACAATGTGAAAAAATGAAAAACAAAATTCCATTATCATACAAAATCTCATCTGTTCATATTGACGAGCCCAACAACGTTTCTAAGACCATTGCTCGAGGTCCTTTTACACGCAGTATGTCAATGACACATAAACGGGTGAAATATATATCTAGGACGAATTATCGTGTCTCATGTGATAACGTTTTAGGATAATTAGCATCTTTGTGCAAATGGTAATTGTCCTAAGTCATGCCGGCAACTAATTAGCATTGCACTAGTAACTTGGTTAACTGTACTTGTTACCTTATCTATACTCATAAAGAGGAAAAAATGTATCCTTTGTTCGTTTGAATTAAATATACTACGAGAATACAGGACAGATTGTTTCATCATTGAGAAGATATACTATCCTATACTACCTACCAGTCGCGTGCACTGGCTTTTACGACAAGGTAGGTAGTAATCCCCAAGGATTGACACCTATGTATTATCTTGTTTTTACGAAATATAGGTACGTACCTATCTACTCACACACAAAACACAGGACCTTCGTCAGCCTATGTCGTGAGTACAACAAAAAAGATCTAGCAATAACTCTATTATGAGGTCGGGTAGCCAAAATACTAAGGTAGGCAGTGTATTTTTGCCCATATGGTGTGCACGCCACTGCTACCTACATACAATCATCATCAGCCCATACTTGTCCAGCCTAAGAAATACAAAACAACTGAAAATACGTACATAAAACCGCGCCGCGTTTACTAATCTGTTATACTTTTGCAAACACAATTTCTATGTAAATTATCCTTATTGCTATAATACCATTGCAAACCAGTGGTATATAATTCAGCAGCTTGTTTAGTCGCGGCTTCCTTCCGTGGATTGTATCCGTAGATCGTAGTCCAAAGCAAATATCAGTGTCAATTGACATTGGAATCTGTGCTACTTATAATTAAGACCTTGTTGTTAAGACATTGTGTTGCAATTTTCAATGTAAATTGGAAACTATTTTATTGGTAGCGTTAATTACATTACTGATTTTCTCTGTCACACCTTTAGAAAATAGAGAGGCGTTATGTTATATCTATGTAGGTGCGCGTATTAATGATGTGTATTTTATCTTTGTATTACACATAAGATATTATAAGACATCTAAAACTACATTGAATACCTGGTAAGCGTCCTTTAAAAGCAATGCAAAAAATCTTTCAGGGACACAATTTGCAAAAAGAAAAAACACACACCATTTAAAGGAAAATCGTAACATCAGTAAAAAAAAAAACATTTTCCTCTAATCATATCACAAACCTCACATCAAGAAGCAATCTTAGGAAGGAAAGTACACGTTAATATCCCTCAATGCAAATAAAAAACGCAACAGTATTTTCTACTGACGAGAGAATCAGATCAGATGCAGTAGGTAAAGCAATCAAGTGGCCAGTGAGCACGCAGACAGGCGAGGGAGCACGTGGCAACGTCACGCGCCGTGCAACAGGAGCCCCGCACCGATGCAATAGACTTACTGATAACACGGTGAAACACATTGATGAAACACACATGTTTGGTAATGATATTGTGCTGGCCACTACCTATATATTCATTGACATGCGGATGGTAAATGTAATTGTCTTCAGTCTATTGTACTACAGTGTTGCGGGGGTTGAGTGAATATGCGTATGTTTTTCTATTGTTTTCATCGTCAATTCGACGACCGTTTCATAGTTACGTCGAACATTTATTATAAAGCGAGCTGACTTTTTGCTTACAACTGTCGCTTTGGTATGGAATATGATGGAAGATACAATTTTCGACAAACAGAATCTGAGTTCCCTTTCACAAATGTGAGTCAAGTTTAGGAGTGCATTATCTTAAATGTTATTTTCCATAAGCTCATCACACTTGTCAGATTTTAGCAAAATTTTGAGAAAATAAGTTCAACAACTCCGAGTTAGCTTTATAGATGGACATTACCGTCCCGACTGTACCGTTGCATATTTCGTAAACTACGACAATAATAAAATACGTCATGCAAAGTCAAAGAAGGCGTGACGTGACGCTTAATACGTCAAGTCAGGCTTCGCACGAACATGTTGAAATATAGACGAAATATCAAATTATTAAGGACTATAAACGAAGCGAAAAATCAACTTTGTAAAGTGGAGTAACATTAAAGCGCAGATACCAAAACATCCCTACGTACAGTTTATAAATATAACGAAACCCAATTTCATTTAATCTCTGTTTTCCCAACTTTTCTTTTCTGTGCCGATATTTAGGAAAGCACACATAATTTAACGTCATGACTGTGAAGAACCGTTATTAAAAAAGTTTCGGCAATTTCGTTTGTGAAAACAGAAACGCTCATAAACATAAAATGTATTCGTTATCATATTCCCGTATTCATTAATATTCATCCATAGTACGAGCGTTCCATATTATATTACGTCTTCTCGCAATTCGGCAAAAAAAAAAAATAAGTACCCCTAATTTCTTCAGAGTCTGAAGACGGTAAAAGTATATTGCGTCTGGATTCCCCAAGTCTAGTCATGGTTTACAGCCGCATAAATGTCAACGACACAGAATTAGAAGAACTTAGTGTGGAAGACAATTTTAAGAGAGTAAAGTCAGAAAAACTTGGTCTCTAGTCTGCAGTATCTGCAATTCATGGGGTTGACCCCCACTTATATGCTATGAGACATTTGAGAATGAAGCTCTCATCGTAAAGTTTGACAAATAACAAGACTTGAAATACAATAATAATACAGTTCATTCATTTATCCAAAGTATTATCAATGAATTTCCAATGAAAATTCCGAGTTCGAATACTCGAGTTTCCAGGGAAACTTCGGAATAGTTTCGAAACAATTGCTATTTTGAAAATATTACGTAATAAATTTTCACAATGTAAACAAAAGCGTCAAAGCAAACTACAGAGTGAATAAAGAAGAATCGTGTCGACTCAATAATTTTAGATTGTTTCCAAATATCTCGTCATTGTGATAGATAACAAAGGGTTTTGTTTTGAGAACATTAGCATGAAAACTTCAGCTGCTTTGACAGGTGATTCTAACTTGGAAAGAGCAATTCTAAAAAAACTACACAGTATTCGTCAACAAGTTTTTGTGAACTTATCTTTTTTGAACATTATGAATTGTATCTGAACAAAGTCCCACAGTTCAAGATTAATTTAACTTCTTCCAATTTGATGTAATTCAGGAAAATTCTATATTGAATTGACCTCAACCTAATTAGGTACATATTACTACATTCATACACACCACTCGAGAATGTGGAAAAATGTAATTCTCGTTGTCAAGTACGTGCGTACCTACAACGAAGTTAGCTCGAAGCATCTAGCTCTAACGTTCTCATCTAACCAATCGGTGCAAGATAGAACGATACGCGCTCTGACTAATTCGTTTAAGGTATTCAAGAAAAGGTCGAGGCGAATTGATAAGTGCTTTAACAGAAGAGAAAAACGTTATCTGTAGTTCACCTTCCCATGTTTCAAAAAATCGCAGTGCGTTTTTTATTCATGCGTCTTGTAGTTTCTTAGAGCTCTATGTTTGTGGTGCAGGTAGATTCACACACAAAACATCAACTAGTCACAATATCTCAACAGACACTGCAACGCAAACGTTACGATCGCTATTATGAAATGAGATGTGCAGTGAAATCGCCGCTCTATCGTAACACGACGGCTGTAATTCTCTGGCCAGATTCCAGAAAAAACATTCAACACACTCGGGGGCACACAAATGCAGATGACGCAGCGCTCGACGCCAGATCGTGTTTTCGCACCGTTTATCGTTTCCCATAAATCGTGGAAAATCTTTTTCAGTAATCTCTGTTAGTGATGAAAATTTTAATTTCACAGATTCAAAAACATAGACACATAATACTCGTTTGTATACAAAGTCCTTTAGTACCTCTTTGATTTATTTCACAAATACAAATAATCAGACCTCTAATAGCTGCATATTAGCAGTGACATTCATAAGATAAGTATAAAATTTGGTGGTTTTTTTTCTTTCAAATATCTACATATGAGAACAAAAATAATCTGGATTGGATAAAAACTTCCATTAACAAACCACATTAAAAATAACGAGAATCTTTTTCAATCCCAAAAAAGTAAAAAAAAAAATACAATCAAAGGCCAGGTATTGTCAGACAAGGTCACTAAACAGGCACTCCCTTAGGCCCAATGAGTTTGCCTTTGGTATGCCTACTACTCTCAACCTTGGCATTTTATTGTGGGCGAAAATGGCACGGTCATCCCGGAATTTCAAGTTTACTACTAGACTAGATTGCTTCCACTATAATGACTCATGATACAATCGCAAATAGATCAAATGGTTCGAAGGCACGTGTAATTCAGTATAATTTGAAATGCCAATTGAAAAGAACTCAGGATGTGCAATGACGCTGACGTAAGGGACAATTAGGTAAATCGAAATTATTTTGCATACACATAAACATATTTTGAAATCGTGACATTGACTTCCTATCGAGCAAAACTCTAAAGTACTCACTAACAATGTTGAAGGAGATAAAATGCCTACCTTATCATTAGCATTATCAACGATGAGACAATTTACTGATAATACACGTTGTAGGAGCTTGAACTATGTGAACAGTAGTTACCTAAAGTGGTCATCAGTAGCTGTTTAACATCGTGATCCTTAATTACAAACATTGTCTGTAGCAAGGTTTCCTCATTTCCTACTAGATATCCTAGAATTGATTGGAAGAAGGTCACGGATTAGAGAGACGCCAAACGAGCTGATACAATTACGTTCGTCAGTGGAGCTTTGGCGTCAAATCGAATTTCCAGTTCACAGGGCACAAAGACCCAAAATAGTCAATATCCTTTGGCAGCTCTGACAACATTAACTAATCTTGTAGTTAGAAAATAGAATTCACAAGTGTACTGAACAATGCAAAAAACGGGAAAATTGTAACATTCGCACACCATAAATAGCGTGAAAACAAACAAAACTAAATGTTCACCAACTAAGCCTAGTATCTAGAGCAGGAAACGCTACTGCTACAAGAAAAGACGAAGGATACAAAGGAACTAGTCCCCAATTAAGGCCCGTGTACATGTAGACAAAAGGGCTGGAGTGTTTATCAGCGCTCGGCCTGGTTCCCGTGTGCTCGGTTGAAAGGCGCGAGATGGAAAAGCCCTCTTTAGCGTACGTTGAAACCTTTCAAATTTGCAAATGAGCGCCAGGATGTCTGGTGTAACACATTTCCACTGAAAACATGCCAATGTGTCCTCTGTGTAAAGTCTTCTGACGAACAGAAAAACTTAAGTAGGGATGACAAGTACGTACATAAATGTTAGATTCAAGTATATATTTTTTTTTCAGCATTATTGTTCAAAAATTTACGGTGAAATTCCTAACTTCGTTAAGGATGATACAAAAACATTATACGTGCACTCGCGTTTAGAACAACCTTGAAAATTTTCCTCAGAAATTTCACACGATTTACGTATTTTCAGGGTTAGAAAACAGAAAATAAACGTAAGCGTTAAAACCACTCCTCCAACTTCTATATTCAAGTGACGTTAGATTGATATTCGTAACGTGGAAAATATGCATAATGTTCTCAAACATTGCAGTATAATCATGACCAAATTTTAGCACAATTGTCGGTCTATTTAATTCCGAAAATAATTCCAGTGTTACTTCAAGGAAATTTAAATTCAATTTAACATTCAAGGACGGGCGGATTGACGTGCCTATAATTATTTTCTAAAATGAAGTGGATTCGTTATCCTTTTGACGAGGTAATGAATACCTATCTCAAGACGAGAGTACTTTGTCAACACTTCGGTGGCTGGAAACGATCCAGCAGAGCGCGATACGGTGGCCATTTACCTTTCTTTGCCAAGGTCATATCATATGGTATGACCAATCGAGTGATAATTTTGTGATTTGCTAAAAAAAACGTAAACGTGACTACGCAGGTACATGTTTGAGAACTGGGAACATATTACCGTTGTAAGTTTCCGTCGATAAATATAAACGATATGTGTGTGTCGCTCGATTCTATGCATAACAATTTAATCGTTTTTGTGACAGTATTTTGCGACTGTTATTTTATATTCTGAAATACATGTTATAGTACTAACCTAGTGAATATTTTGAATATCCAAGTTTCATTAGTAGTTGCGACCAAAACCTATCGAAATAATTTTCCTGGTTCGATAATTTGTCTTATCATCTTGAAGGGTCATCTTTATGACATGACGTTTTGGAGTCAAATCAGTACGTAACTATAAAAAGTTTATTCGTTATTTTTAGCTGTATTCGAATATTTCTATGTAAATATAGACAAACTAATGCCAGTATTCAATTATGCCGAATGAGATTAACCAGGTTTCAGATTAAACTCGTAAATCCACTAGCTGGAATTCTTTATTCCCCCGAATTTTCGAGGACGAAATAAAGAGCATATTTTATTCTTTGCGTTTATTTTCATCTCAGTTATGCTGAGAAACACGGTTTTTGAAATAGGATCTAACCGTTAGCGGCATTGTCTGTACTTTCAAAGTGACTTTGAAATCTCATCGTGACGTTTGCCTTAGCCGGCAATTTACATGATTTAATACGAAATGCGAACAATACGTTAATAATAAATTGCTCGACACCCTCGCGTAAACTGAGAAGGTATTTAACATACTTGGATATTAACAGAATTTGAATTGGAGAGGACCAGCTCTAAAGGAACCAAATGGATAGCGTTTGCAATGTACTTAATGTCATAAATGAACTATTTAGTGGTTACTTGAAAAGGAAAGATTTAGACAAAATTGAATGTGACGTACATAGGCAAGAGTACTCCATCTTTCTTGAATTGAATGTCCATATACGCAGAATTACCGATAATTCAATATTTTCCTATACAGAAGTGGGATAAATGGTAAATACAACAATAAATAAACTGTATCAGGGATAGCGACAGACATCTGGCCTGAATCCACGGACTGTTTAATTCTATCTGATTCTCTGCCATCGAGAGTGCGAGATCAACCCAGTTATGTAGTTATTATTGAATGCTTACAGGTGTAAGATCGGAAAAGAAAATCTTTGATCACAGCAAGAATCAGGGATTGTCTCTCCAACATTTGTTCAGAGCAGAATAGATATGCTTAAAAGAAAAACAGAACTATTTACGAAGCAATTGATTAGATATTCGCCTGTCAAGTAGATAGTATCTCTGACTGTGTGAAAAGTGAAAAAACATTTTTTTAAGTTAAGAACTCAACATTGGTACAAAACAACCAGGTTTTTTTGCGTAATCCAAACTAAGTAATAAGCTGGCAATGGCAACTATCAACTTCGTCTGTCTAACACACGTGATCGCAAACGAGACAGAACAGTTTGTTGCAGAGCAATCGTGTTTCCTCTACGTATCAGATCTTACATCACGTGGTGCTTGCCCACCCAACGTCTTTGCGCCGTCCGCCCGCCCTGCGTCACAGGGCACGAGTGTTTCGGGCAGCTGACTTATAAATTGTTGAGTGTGGATAGAAACGAATGAGACTTGCTACTGGTTGTCAGTATTTTGAATCGAGTTCAATACTAATGTTTAAATTTTCTACTTTAACGAGTAGCGCATGTTTAGTCAGTTAATATTTGTTTTGTGTAAAACATGATAATAAAGTCCAACTTTAGCATGTTGTCGTCATAATAACAAAATTTACGGTACATGTAAAGATTGTTCGGCAAGGACGTGACGTATACTCCAAGTCTGAAACAATACGAAATCGTAAAGCCTATCATAAAGCTCAGTACAGCCAAATATACGTCTTGTCTCGTAACATCCACTCGGGCCGAGCACAGCAATCGTTAAAAAATTCACGATGATCCAAGCAAGCGAAAGAGGCGGAAATTTACCTACGCAAGTCGGTTTCTAAATATAGCCCCGTCAGCCGAATCCACCGGCAATGTTGTGCTGTACAAAGTGACCAGAGCTGGTAACGGCAACAGAGTCTTTGGTACTGGAGTCCAGACGAAAGTGCCGTAGGGACCAGGTCATCCAGGCCGCCGCCACTCGTACATGTCCATTAAGAAACACGTGCAAGGTCGCGTGACAGGCAAGACTTTCCCGAGGGTGTATTTTTTTTTTCTAAACGGCGACGACGCGTATGACTAATGTTTCGTCTGGAGCACTTACTTTTTTTTTTCTTAACGTAGACCAAGTAGATTGTATTCTTCGCCAGATTTTAGAAATATTACATTTATAGCTTTTAGACTATATTTGTCAGCTAGTAATTTTGTACATTTATCTTAATAAACAGAAAATGATAGCATTACAAAATGACTATAATTCTAAAAGGTCATATAAGTTCTTAGTTTTGATGGCACTTGATGACCTGTGTAACTAAAATATCACTCAGTTCTTAACATGCATTGCTTTCGTAATGTGACGGATTGAAACATGCCAGTCTTCCGATATGAAGTTCAACTTGAGGGTAGTAAAATCATTTTCAGGTCCAACCGTTTATAGGTAACGTCGAAGCGAAAGAAAAAACATTGCGAACCTACTTTTCCCACTGACCGATTTAACCATCCATCAAAGTTGTATTGGTCAATATTCCCTATGTAGCATAGGGTGTACGTATGTATGTTGGTATACGCCGAGATGTCCGGAATAGAGGCCACGCCTCGTGACCTTTAACGACCTTGAACTTGCGCGCGTCGATATTATCACAACTGTACGAGTCATCTTGAACCCTGTCTACTTCCAAAATGCTGAGAACGGAGAGATATTTTCGCGTGTACCTACCGGCGCCGTATTTAGTGAGCATCTTTCATATTTAGCTTAGGGCAGAAACCGCCCATTGGACTGAAGAGAATATAAATAGAAACAATAAATAATACAGTACAAAGACTGTTATTTTCAATGAAATTTTTGCCGTAATATTGCATGTTAGTATGTATGCATACGATGACTGAACCATACGAATAAGACAGCCATGTTTTTAAGTTAAGGAGGGATATTATAGCATCAAATGAAGCTCCCTAAGTAATTTTACTTCATGATATTTGAACTTGGCTTGTACATAAGTGACAGTTGTATTACAAACATTCTGTGGCCTAGAAAGTTAGGTACATGGATCTGCAATAGGGAGGTTGAAAGTTAGACACCTATTGTACCTAAACATTTCAGGGCCCATGAAAGCAACGCAAGGCTCATATAATACGGTGAAGGACAACATCGTGAAAAAATCCGCATACCACAAGGTGTGTGAACTCTACAAGATGGGCTCAACCACTTTGACGTTGAGTTAAACACGCATGGTGAATCGTGGGTTATTGCTTAACAGGTGCCTCTGCCAACGCTGCTTTGGAAATGAAAAGGCGTGAAGTGTATTTTTTAAACACAAAATACTAATCAGTTTTTATTCATTCGTTAGTCAGTTATTTGTAACATTTCGAAGAAGTAGCGACAGCAAAAAAACAACCACCTACGCGAGAACCGTCACTACGCGTCCTAAATATCCAAAAGAACTGAATAAAA
>SJJU01016094.1:0-11654 GCA_012932125.1 Conopomorpha cramerella
TTTTCTACTAAAAGTTTGCATTTCGGAGGTATGTACAATACAGAAAAAGGTAGGTGTTTATAAAAATGGTAGAAAAATTTCGTCGTTTCGCAAATGTTAATTGTCACTTTTATCAATGATATTTCACGGCTCCTGGTCGTCTTTACTTAACGTTAAAAAGCCTGATCCGTCTCTCAACAACAGAAACAAAGCAACGAATTACCGAGGATTCGGGCCTTCATTGATTCTAAGGAACAATCCGCTTTTGTAGTCGACCGCCATTCATGTCTGCCACATTAATTATACCAAACGTCAAAGAGCCGCGTTTAGAAAAGCAGTTACGATAGCCAAGGTAAATTGAACTGCCACTTAGAATAATTCCAATGCTAATAGTGTTCAATTTACAATGTAAGAGCATGGAATGCCAGACCGCGACTGCTCACTTCGGAATGAGAATAATATTTGGGACTAAGTAGTGAGTAATAAAACTGATTTTGTACTTAGAATTAGGGCAAACATTTGTTTATGCGTACAACAAATAATGGATGAACCAAATATTTATTTATCATAAATGTTTTGTGCCTATACAGAAACGTTATATTTTCAATTAACTTGTATTTATGTACATAATCACGTCGCTAATCCTTAATAGAGTAGAAAGAAGAGAGAGGTGACATATGTACATTGCTACTGCTACCTAATCCACTTTCAGACTAATAGGTAATTAAGACATGTTTTATTGAGATTCAAAAACTTTTTTTTTTATCTTACGCCGAATGTTCAGGCCGCAAAAGATCCGTCGGTCCGGTTCAGATCCCCTATTGTATAATAAGCAATCTAGCATCGTTATTTTTACCTTTCAGCCGAGTACAATCCATTTCCAAGACCTCCCATAGGCAATTTATAAACACAAAAGAAGTATTTATGCTCTAAACATCGCCTATCACTCACGATACATCGCTCCAGGAGCCACAAAGACAACAATTTTCTCCCGGAGCAAAAACAATCGATTTTAATTTCCCGCACATCGATTAGAAAAAAAAAATATACCTTCGGAAAATCGCTGCACCGATTCATTGGCGCTTGCTGCAGCACTAGAGAGTGTTATTGAAAAATAACTGGGAAATAAATGCGTGTAGGGAGCGGGTACAGTAACGCTCGCCGTATACCAAAACAACTTGATCTCTCACTAAAACATATTTCATACAGACGCAGTCCGTGAAAACTGTGAATATTCGCTGCCGATCTGTCTGTGTACAGCCTCTCAGTGGGAACAAAGTAATTGGTGAAGAGAAAAATTACTCTCGAGAGCGAGGCGTTTGAAACAATACAAAAAGGGGGATAGCATCGCAACTGCTGCTGGGTTCTGAACAAAGCCGCTTCATTGGGGGCGCACTGAGGAGTCAAGCGAAGAAACAATTGCCCGCTTGTGATGAAATTGCGCATTTCACAGAGTTCCCAATGACTCCTTTTATTAAATACTGTACTTCAACTCGGTATAAAAGTAGAAATGTCTTGTGAGAGACATTAGGTAAATAAATAAGAGCCAGACTCTCTTGAGAGAATGTGTTTGACACTTGACAAAAACAGTCGATTTATTATTGAAACTGCGTCGAATGAAATTTATAATAATGCAATAATAATCGCTTAATGTACATAAAAAATAAACAAATTCTCATGTCTTTTTGTTGTGCGTATTAATGTCAGGTGAAGGTTCTCGAGAAACTCGTAACCATGAAATAAAACATTTGTTTTTAATTTCCCCTTGGCCGTGGGTCAAAAGTATTGTTCAGACAATAGTTGCATTATTGGCTATCGGGTTCACGGTTTGAAAACATCTTATGTTTGAACTTTACAGACTACTAGTTACTTGACTCTATGTCTTAGCCAAGCTGCGGAGGATCTGCGGGATGCGGGATAAACGCTAAGAAATCAGTATACAGTGTACTGTTATTACTAATCGTAATTAAGTCGTAGGAGGCGAGGGAACTCTACAGAGGACGGGCAGCAGCGCTCTCTGTGAGTTAAACCACTGTTATTCTACCACCTTTGGGGGGGGGGGGCAAAGATCATGGAAATCTACTCGTCCAGCAGTGAACGTCATGTGGCTGATGATGATGAGGTAAATTAGTCTCTATCCTATTAAACTCGTACTTAGCTTAGCGGTATATAATTGCATTGTATAGATAGAAACAATCAAGTTGATAGACGACAGCAAAGTGATAAGCTAATACCAATTAATTCGGCGTCAGATACACACAAATATGCATACAACAGTATGTGAATTGTACAGTTGTTAAACATCTGCTGAGATTAACTTAGCGCATAGAAGCTTAGTATTCATTATGACGTCATCAACTTGAACCATAAACTGCTACGCCGTAGCTGCTACGGCGTGTAGCTGCTACGAGACTTCGCTGCTCTGGCGGTGACAACCGCGTAGCAGATATAGAATATAAAGATAGTTATCTACTGACAAATATGTTTTTTTCTTCATACCTACATAGAATTATCTTACACTAACTAACTCAGTGGTTTTACCCGTAATATGTCCCGTTCCCGTCAGAATTTCTAGATAAATTATAGCGTATGTGTTAATCACATTTATCTTTCAAATTAAAGGGTCCATTCCATTTGACTAAAATCGCGCTAACCTTTAGACATGAAGAAGTAACAAAAATAAACACTCGCAAACTTTTGCCTCAGAATCGCATAATAAATACGATGTAGCTACATAAAATAAATCAAACTAAAACTGCTAGTAGTAACGGGCTATCTGAGGGGAACGAATGTGATGAAAGTTTTCAGTGTTTCAGCGTGCAATTTAAGTATGGAAAATAAACGGCTACGGAAAGTACGGCTTTCCGGGTTAGCTAGTCCATTTCAATATTACATAATACATACATACATACACTTCACGCCTGTCTCCCAGAGGGGTGGGCAGAGACTACAGATCTCCATTTGTCACGGTCCTGACATACCCCTTTCGCTTCATCTACATTCATACATCTTGTCATACATGACCTCCGGTTTCGAGTACTTTTCACGCCACCTTCGGCCAGGACATCACCAATCTGGTCAATGTACGTCCTTCTGGGGCGACCTCTACTCACCCGGCCCATTACATCACCCATATAAATCTCTTTCGTCAATCGACTTTCATCCATTCTCTCCATATGCCCAAACCACCGAAACTTTTTATATAATAGAGATATTTTATTACCATATACCAACGAGAATGCATTAACAGTTGAGTATGTGTATGTGATGTAGCTTAAGAAAAACTTAGAAGTTAAATCACAATGCTATAGTATGTCGCTTGTAGTTATAGTTTGTTGTTTGATGAACCGTGGGCATTTATTTAGCAAGTGCCTCTGCCTACCTCACTTTTGCGATTAACAGGTGTGAAGTGTTTTTTTTATTGTTATACTTTGTATGTATTAGAAGGCGCAAGACCGATTAATGTGACGACTTTTTTGAGGCCTGTTTCCAGCAATGGACGTCAGTGAACTGCCATTATGAATTTAATTTTCGCAACACCGCGAGGCCCAGCTAGTATAGCTTATTATCCAGTGGAAGACCAACCCACGTTCCTCCACATTCACAAATACATGCATTCCCGATGTCAGATGGTAGACAATGCCTCGAGGCCGTCGTTCTTGCTTTCAATGATAATAATTGAAATGCATATTATTTGATTCTTTGTTTTTGATATGTGGTTTTATATTCATGGCTCGCGGGTAATAATGTGGTGTTCAAAAGAAGAATAGAGATATTTTATTCGTTGTTTTTTCATTTTAAACCTCATATTATGTCTTTGTAAGTTGAAGTACGAGTGTAGAGTAATGATGTTAAATACATTTTGAGAGTGCATATGTGGCTTAGTTGTCTGGGCATTGGTTTTGCAATTGGAAGGTAGGATTAAGATGGACTGTAGGTCCTAGGCATGAACCGGTGTGTCTCTTCCTTCAGAGCCTACGTACGCTATAATCCAATCACGTTGGCCGACATAGGGTAATTTACTTAACAAGGCTTTTTGATTTGAAATCAAAAGACGTGCAGTGTATTTTTTTAACACAGTGAACAATTGTTGTACCACCATCCTGCCTGATGTTAAGCAGCGATGTGGTCAACGATGTAGCACATTTATTAATAAACTAGGTGGTTTTAGGGTTCCATACCACAAAAGGAAAAAACAGAACCCTTATAGGATCACTTTGTTGTCCGTCTGACTTTCTGTCTGTCCAAGACCCTTTATCTCAAGAACGTGTGAACGTATCAAGCTGGAATTCACATGAAATACTCAGGTCTATTGTCCCTTTCAGCTGCGAAAATATGAAACTTTTAAGTTAACGCGATCAAAAGATACAGCAGTTTATACCGACAACTTAGACGAATTTCCGTCACACGCTAGGGAATCAAAACCTACAGGGTACTTCCCGTGAACTCAGAATCTGGAAATTCGGCACAAAGCAACGTTATATAGTACAGATAAACGAAAAATTGCGAAAACTACAAAAACTTGTATATGTTACCTACCTGCTGCTAGTGCTGCAACGGAACCCTTCATTAGCTAGTCCGACTCGCTCTTGGCCGGTTTTTACTATTCATTACACTCTATGAAATATACCGATCGATTCTCAGATCTACTCGCTATACACAAAAAACTTTAATAAAAACGCTCCAGTCGTTTCGGAGTAGTTTGATAACAACTCGGTCGGTCGTGATCGTCCGTGCGATTCACACGCTTTGCACATTATTCTCTAATAATTCTATCCGTAGTCAGGAGTGCTCAACCTTTTTTTTTTTTCTCTTCTGACCAACAATGTTCAGTACTAAGTGCGGTAAATGTAACGACGCCGTGTGTGATGGGGCCGAGTGTACTGTTTGTGGGAGGAAGTTTCACTATTCCTGTGGAGGAACATCAGAGAGGGGATACCAAAGACTAGGCCTGAGCAAGTGTACTTGGGCTTGTAGTGGATGTCGAGATGGGACAAATTCTACCCTAACGTTCAAGGACTCAATCGCTGAGGACACCGGAACAATGAGCGGCAGCGGCGGCGTTATGGCTACTCCCTCCAAGACCTGGACGCATGCATCCCAGCTGAAGGGTACCTCAACGCCTAATACTCTGTTCAGCAGTCAACCCGTTGGAGCTACCGAAGATCCTTTTCAACTCCTATCAGCTCAAATAAGCGGCCTTGAGAAAAGATTTTTGGAGCTCACCCCTTTAGTCCAGGACATCAAGGCAATAAAAGAAGATTTGCGAGCACTTAAAGCTATGAATGAACGCATCGACGGCTTGGAGACACGAATGGACATTCTCGAAACGCGTGTTAAATGCTTCGACCGTGATGAAGAAGAACTTCGCAGCCTTAAGGGCCTGGTTACCGGAATAATAGCTGATACAAATAAACGCGATCAATGGGCTCGAAGATCCAACATCGAACTAGTCGGTGTGCCTGAAAAGAAGGGTGAAAATTTGATTCTCGTCAAGCGCGATACAGGAAGGACGAATTTCTCACAGCACTTAGGAAACACAAGAAACTCAAGGCTTCTGACATTGGCTTTTCGGGGGATGCTTCGAAAATATTTGCAAATGACCACCTCACGCCAGCTAACAAGAAACTCCTACGACAGGCGAAAGAAGTGGCCCGTCAGAAGAACTATGCTATGTGCTGGGTGAAGAACTGCTCCATAAAACTGCGTAAAACTCCGGAGTCCCATATCATCCACATTAACTCTGAAAACGACTTAAAAAAAGTTTTCCAGCCGCAAATTACGAACAAATTAACAAAATTCTGGCTAGTATTGACTGGGAGCCCCACCTTGCCGTTGAAAGCATTGAGCAGGCAGTCGATAATTTTTATAATGTTATTAATATGGTAATTTCATCCCACGTTCCGCTTAGACCCGTCAAATTAAACAAATACCCATGCTGGTACTCACTTCCATTAGTTAAAATAATAAATAAAAAATTAAAAGCTCATAAAAAATGGAAGATCTATTGCCGTACTAGTGATTATGATAACTTCTCATATCTCCGTAAAGAGCAGAAGAGATTAGAATCATCTTGTTATGAAAAATATATTACCAACGCCGAAAGCAATATTCAAATAAACTCAAAACATTTCTGGGCATTTATTAAAGCAAAAAAAAAGTCTAATGACATACCAGACTCCGTTTATCTTGGTGACTGCTCAGCCACGGATGGACAATCGATTTGCAATATGTTCAATTCTTTCTTTCAATCCGTTTTCGAAACTCCCGTGCCGGGTGAGGCTGATCAATGTAACCCCTCCACTAGTCACAACCATTTAATTAATACTATAAGTATTAGCGAGAACTTAGTGGAAAAATATTTGTTAAAACTTGATGTTACTAAAGGCTGTGGTCCAGACGGTTTGCATCCTTTGTTTCTTAGGAATTGTAGTTCCCAGCTATCGCTACCCCTCACAGTTTTGTTTAAGATGTCCGTCGACTCTGGGATTTTGCCGCCAGTATGGAAACGGAGCTCAGTTACGCCCATATTTAAAGATGGTGATAAACATGATGTCAGCAACTACAGGGGAATCTCTAAACTGAGCACCATACCTAAACTTTTTGAAAAAATAGTTTACGACTCTTTGTTTCCTTCGATGAGGCCATACCTTATTGCGTCCCAGCACGGTTTTGTCAACAAGAGGTCAACTGAGTCGAACCTATGTGAGTACACTGACATGGTGCTCGGGGCCCTCGACCAGGGGTACCAGGTGGACGCGGTTTACACCGATTTTTCGAAGTGCTTCGACAAAATATCGCACAACATCCTAATTAGGAAGCTAGAAGCCTTCGGAGTGAGCGGTGATTTGCTACGTTGGTTGGACTCCTACTTGAGAAACAGAACTCAGGCTGTCATGATCAAGGGTTACACCTCAAGTTTCGTTCCCATCACATCCGGAGTGCCCCAGGGTTCGCACCTTGGTCCTCTTTTATTTAATATTTTTATAAATGATGTTATAAAATGTTTCAGTGCCTCTAAATGCCTTTTGTATGCTGATGACACAAAAATATTTTGTAAAGTGAATTCTCTAAAGGATTGCGAACATCTTCAATCGGATGTCAACTTTCTTTCACAATATTGCACAAAAAATCGTTTGGTTTTAAACGTAAAAAAATGCTGTGTCATCACTTTTTCACGTAAAAAAAATCCTGTAATGTACATGTATAAAATTTATGATGAACCACTTCATAGGGTGACTGAGGTGAGAGACCTGGGTGTACTGATGGATAACAAACTGTCATTTAACCCCCACATAGAAAAAATAATCTCCAAAGCCAATAAGATGCTTGGTTTCATATGCAGAAATATCAACGACTTCAAGAATCCCATCACTGCTGTAGTATTATATAATAGCTATGTAAGATCAACCTTAGAATATGCGTCTTCAGTATGGAATCCACAGTACCAGCACTACATAGATGGCATTGAACGCGTACAACGCAAGTTTTTGAGGCGTATGACTTACAAGTTTAAGAAGTTTAATGTGGAGTTTCATTCACTTAAACTACGCAGAGATTACAGGGATCTCATGATGCTTTACAAGATATTGCATGGTGAAGTTGACTCGCCTTACCTCCTAGAAAATATATCATTAAAATGTCCTATGTTTATGGGCCGTTCCGGAGCTAACACATTTGCCATAAAATTGTGTACAAAGAAATACACTCAAAACAGGTTTCTCATAAGAGCGTGCAATTCCTATAACCAATATTTCAAACATATTGATATTTTCGGGGAAAAAATGGGTACGTTCAAAAAACAGGTACTGTCTTTCTCGGGAGGTCAAGTTGGTTTTAAATTTAAAATTTAGGGTAGGTTAAGAGTGTGTCAGGATATTTTTATTTTTTATTTTAATTTTATGTTATTTATTTAATTCTCTGTATATATATATATATTATATACATATAATAGTTAGTAACATATTTATATTATTCCTCTCTCTGTTATTTTGATTACTATATTTATTCGTGTTTATATATATTATTATAATTTTTATCGATGTGGTAACTTTGTTAATAATTGAAAAGTGAATGTTTTGTGCAAAAGTCTAATCTTAAAGTGGAAACTTCATTGGCTTATGTTTTTAACAACCTTGTTTTTTATTTTACTGTTATTATTAAAAGCTGTATGTTTCCCATAATGTACAAATAAATAAATAAATAAATAAATAAAATCTTTCGAGATCCTTCTACTACATTCTGACGCATATAGGTACTGTGTAGTGGTTTGTATGCGTCGACTTTGATACTGGAATGTTCTTTAGGCCTCTCGAATGTTCGACGTACCTCTACGGCATTCTAGCCGTTGTTTCTCGACCCCGGGGCGTAACAATGGCTTTAAAGCTGAACATAAGAGCCAAGAAAGAAGAAAAAAAAAAGTATTTAAGTAAGTACATTTCGTTGTCTGATTTTCCATAACACAAGTGCTTTAGCTACTTAACATGGGATGAAGGCAATGTGTGTGTTGTTGTAAAATATTTATATTTATTTATTATAACCCACCATTAGCTGCACCTTCAGCGTCCCACTGGACGTCGAGTCTCTCAGGCTTGGGGTGTGCCACCGTCAGCAGCAGGTCGTAGTGCGGCGCGGGGGGCAGGCGGAGACGGCGGGACGCGTCGGCTGAGCGAGCTGAACGCGCGCCGAGCAGTAACGGCAAGTTGTACACCCAGTGGTACAGTACTGATGTTAGGGTTTCGGCGTCTGTGGAGAAATAGGAAAGAATAGAATAGGACGAGTAAATATCGCACAGTTAGAACAAAAAGGACCCAATACTGCCGTGCTTACGAAGAACGCACTAACTACCTTTGGACAAAATGTGAGAGAAACGCGATCAAACTTTTTTTTCTTATTTTTATTGTATCTTTGGTTCTAAGCTAGCTATTGATGTGAAACTTGGACTGGATGATAAACATTTTCCTTAGGTACACTTCCATATTTATAAAAATAACACAAATTTAATATATATTATAATAAATAGAAAAATACGTTTCTTCTTAGGAATCATTATGATTTTATCCCATTAAAACTAGATATAAACGCATCAAGTGTAATTCATAATGCAATTATGATTAGTTTATCATTTTAATGAATTTTTCGATAGCAATATTTCATAAGATTCGCTTTCTTATACTTATAATAAGTGCATTAGGTTCTTCGACTATTATGTTTAACCTAAATCAGGCTTTTAGTAATACAATTTAAAAAGCGTATTAATAACGATAGAGACTCGAATTTAAGGGAATAAAAGATATTTTATGTATATGTATATATTATATTTTATGTATATTGTAGGTATTTATTTCTTCATACAACTAAAAACACAAACTCTTATATTTATCATCAGGTTTAACCCAATACTCATGGCACATATTGAGATCATAATCATCGTAAACATAATCAGTCTTCACTGTTTCTATAAAATCTATTAATGTACTTATTATTTATAAAAAAATAATATTTCAATCTAAGTACTAGAATACCTTTCACAAAAATTAACAAATAAACTTACACTCCAGTAGGTAGGTAGGCACTTTTGACTTAAAGCCATATAACAATGAATAAAAAATAGGTATGTTTTTATAAAAGTAATAAAAATGTAACATAGCAATACGTAAAACTAATCCAAACTTGGAGTATTGTTTGACACAGGCAAATCTCTCCAGAAACGTCGTCTGTTTTCAGGCATCAAAGGCACTAATGTGGAAAGGATCTCTTCCTTTCGTTCTTTAGCAAATACGAAACATGCCGATTTTGTAATTTAAGTTTTGCAGTGGCGTGCACACCATATAGGCAAAAATACACTGCCTACCTTAGTATTTTGACTCACCGACCTAATAATAGAGTTGTTGCTAGGTGCATTTTTGTTGTGTTTTGTGAGTGAGTAGATAGGTAGGTACCTATATTTTGTAAAGACAAGTTACCCATACATAGGTGTCAATCCTTGGGGATTATTGCCTACCTTGTCGTAAAAGCCAGTGCAGGCTACTGAAGTTTTGTATCTTTTATGTTAAGGTTCAATTTCATCAAATTACACATTTTGTTTTGTGTCACTTTTGTTCTGACTTTGCGATATGCTAACTAAGCAACTGCTTATCGTCAAATACCTCCTGACTAACAGATTGGCGATTGCCATGCTTCGATGGCAAAAATATCAAAATATTACTTTAAATCGTAATACCACCTAGGTCGAGTACTTTCGTCAGAAAAAATCTATTCACATTCTATGTTTTCGAATAAACATTTAGCTGAAAAAACATATTTTTATTTGCAGTTATTTCACCTTTGTTGTAACATCATACAACATAAGCCAGAGATACGTCACAGTCAAAAGGATATTGGCCCTACAGTTCCGGGCGTTAGAATAGGGCTGCGGTTCTCCCTTGCCTGTCGTACGAGGCGACTAAGGCCGGATCCACACTATAAGGTCGATCACGGTTCGTTCGCGGTCCGATCGGAATTTCTTCAAGACTGATCGCGACTGGAATGGGATTCGACCGGAACGTGACTGTTACGGATAGTATGAATACACACATTGTTTTTCATTTAATGATATTTTATCAGACCGAGAACGGACCGCGAACGAACCGTGATCGACCTTATAGTGTGGATCCGGCCTAAAAGGTCCGCGGGTGGATATGCGCGCGCGGCGGGGTCCTGCGCGCGTGTTCCATCGACCGCCACCGAGGGCGACGGTGCCACGTGACTTCGGCATCGTCGCCTCACGTCGTGGTATGAGCGGGGAGGGCTACGTTCCACAAGTTCCTCCCCGTAGGATAGAGGGCCCGCTTAACATCTTACAGCGGTCCCTGCGCGGCCGTTGCCCCCCCTGGATGTTGTACTCTTCAGGGTGTTCCGGGGGCACCGGATCTTTGGCGCGTAGAAGTCACCGGGGGTTTTTTAGTGGACTCACCACATATCCCCGTCGTCTCCCCCGCAGACGACGGGGAATCCGAAGGGATACTCCATGCGTTAAAATAAAAAAAAGTCAAGAGGATATGTGTCAAAAATGTTCCCTTCCAGTGGAAAAGTACAGACCCTTTAGATAACATCAATTAGCGTTGCAGTAATCTATATGCAATTACTTGAAAATAAAAAACTATCTATGAACGTATCTCTTCGCATTGTAATAACATGTATCCAACACGCGTGACTCCATTGATAGCCCCAATAAAAAAAAAAAGTGCAGATAATTTATATGAAAACAAATAATCTACGCGACCTTCTTCATCTGTGTGTTAAATAATACCTAATTCTCTACCTTCATATGAAGAAAAGGCATAATCATCACATTTACTTCATGGGAATATGACAGTGTAGACTGATTTATTGATTGATTGATAGATAAACATTTATTTAGATCACATGAAACACGTAGTAACACAATACAAAAATAAATAAAAACAAACGACAATAGGTGGTTGACATACATACATACACTTCACGCCTGTCTCCCAGAGGGGTAGGCAGAGACTACAGATCACCATTTGTCACGATCCTGACATACCCCTTTCGCTTCATCTACATTCATACATCTTTTCATACATGACCTCCGCTTTCGAGTACTTTTCACGCCACCTTCGGCCAGGACATCACCAATCTGGTCTGTATATGTCCTTCTGGGCGACCTCTAC
>SJJU01016095.1:0-14681 GCA_012932125.1 Conopomorpha cramerella
TGAATGAAAAGAAAAAAGCATGGATGGACGTGTTGGCCATGAGAGCCAACACCCAAGCAACTAATGTGGATGAAAGTGAAAGGAAAATGTCTCAGTACAAGTGCTTAAAGAAGAGAGTGAAAGAACTGATAGTACGTAAGAAGATTGAGTTAAAAGAGCGGAATGAAAAGAGGTTCTCTGACAACTTTCAAAATAATATTCGGCTATTTTGGAAACTGGTCCGGTCAGCCAGAAGTAAGTCAGAGAATCATAGCATGAAAGCAATTAGAGATAAGGATGGAAAACATTTTAATGAATAAAATATGGTTGTAAGAAGATGGAAGGAATTCTTTGATTGAGCGCTGATCTTCCATCAGTACCCGAACACAACTTCCATCAGTACACGTTGCCAGCTCAATTACAAGTTTCCAGCTCTTAGCCCATAGCCTGGATAAACCTAAATCTCCAGATATCATAGTCGGCTGCTACCACATGCCAGGAAAAAAATGTACTCTATATATATCTCATATCAGCATGGGAATACATTGTAAAATAAAAAAATAAATAAATAAATACACTTCACGCCTTTAATTACAAAGAGGGGTAGGCAGAGGCACTTGCTAAAGCAAGTACCCACGGTTCACCAAGCGTATTTAACCCAACGTGACAGGGGGTGAGCCCATCGCCATTATAGGGTTCACATACCTTGTGGTGTGCGGGTTTCATCACGATGTTGTCCTTCACCGTACGAGCGTTGCGTTGCGTACATAGGCTCTGAAAAAGAGTCTCATTGGTACACGTCCAGTAGTCGGACTCGAACCCGGGTCCTCCCGGTTACAAGTCAAGGGTCCGACCAACTGGACCACAGACGCTCATTATACATTACATTGTATACCTATTTTGTGAGCAAAAAGTCACTTTACTCCTATCAGTTTGCGAGTCTTGGCCGTCCGTGTTACGTCGTCTGCTGGAGCGATGTCGTCGGAGGTCTCGTTCTTGTTTCTTGCTCATTCGTTATTTGATACACTCCGTGGTTAGTTGCTTTTGTGCTTTGTGTTTTATATCTCAGTACTGGTTACGTAACAGATCGCAGTCTAGTACCTAACTTCTTACAAGTCATCAAACACGTCGCACAGTTAGAACAAAAGTGACACAAAACAAAGTGTGTATTTTTTTGAAATTGTACCTTAACATAAAATATACAAAACTTAAATTACAAATAGGAATAGGTACCTACTGAACAAGTGTGCTCCATCGTAGACCACATCGCTGCTTAACATCAGGCAGGATGGTGGTCAAACGCTTGTTCATTGTGATTAAAAAAAAAACAAAATCGGCATGTTTCAGGTCCTTTTTGTTCTAACTATGCGAAATCTTCTTGTATAAAAATCAATGTAATTTTTCAACTGGCTTCCTGTGTACCACTGTCCATACTTTAAGGGCATTGAGTTGTTAATTGCAAAATACAAATGTTACGAAATGCCTATAATACTTCCTCTTCAATGATAAAATCACTACATGGTATAAAAAAGTTGCATCCCACTGTCTGTCTATATGTATAAATAATAATAAATATTTAACAACGAAATATACTTACTTAGATACTTTTTTTTTCTTTTAAATACATACTTATATAAGTAAAACACCCAGACACATCCAACAAGTACTTAAAAGCTCATCACCTAAATACCTGCCAGCGGTGGGAATCGAACTCACGGCGCTATGGAGCAGAGGCAGACATGCTGACCACTACACCAACGGGCCCGTCATGTATGCTTGTATCTTTAAAACTACGTAACGGATTTTAATGTGATTTCTTTTATTAGATAGAGTGATTCCGGATGATGGTAATTACGTATAGTTCATGCATAATATAGTAGAGCCGTGTGGTGGCGGCGAATAGAATGCATGTGTCATCACCCCAGTCCAACTTTTCCCGTCATGGGGGTCGTGAGAGGCGACCGAGGGAACTCTCTAGGGGACGGGAAACAGCGCTCTCTGTGAGTTAAACCACAACACCACTGCGATCGCCAACCCGCCTGCCAAGCGTGGCGGATAGTGGCATTTCCTTTCAAATAAACACGGTAATCATAAGGAGAGGCCCTCGTCACAGTGGGCATGTCATGGTCATGGGCTGATGATGAATATACACACATCAAAAGTGTCTAGGAATCAAGAACATTTTTAACTCTAAAAAAAAATCTAATTTATTTAAATAAAACCTAATCTTCTGGATTGGTCTCCTACCTAATTCCCCATGCCTGTATCAATGACTTATCACCACATTTTGAATAAATTATGAATGAATTCAGTTTTTGTAAAATATATTCTTGATTGCAATCTTCTAAAATGTACTTGATTCCTAAACACTTTTGATGTGTGTAGTAGAGAAAACGTTTAGTAGACCGCTTTTTTTTTCTTTTTTTTATCACTATGAACAAGCGTTTGATCACCATCCTGCCTGATGTTAAGCAGCGATGTGGTCTACGATGGAGCACACTTGTTCAGAAGGTACCTATTCACCCGCGATTTGAAGACCTTCAGACTGTACTGCGCAGGAAACACAGACTCCGGCAAGTCGTTCCACATCCTGGAGGTTCGCACTATGAAAGTAGACGCAAACCGTTTGGTTCGCGTAAATGGCAAATCCACCTGGTATGGATGACGTCTTGCCGTTCTCCTGGTTGTCCTATTGTAAAAACGCGATGGGGGTATTAGGTTATGCAGCTTCGCTATTTAAACCAACTAAACCGCTATTTGAGAGCGTCTGTGGTCCAGTTGGTCGGACACTTGACTTGTAACCGGGAGGTCCCAGGTTCGAGTCCGGCTACTGGACGTGTACCAATGGGACTCTTTTTTCAGAGCCTATGTACGCAACGCAACGCTCGTACGGTGAAGGACAATATCGTGATGAAACCCGCACACCACAAGGTGTGTGAACCCTATAACGGCGATGGGCTCAACCCCCTGTCACGTTGGGTTAAATACGCTTGGTGAACCGTGGGTACTTGCTTTAGCAAGTACCTCTGCCTACCCTCCTTTTGGGATTAAAGGCGTGAAGCGGTACGTACGTAAACCGGCTATTTAAGAGACAATTTGAAGCCTAAATTGTAAGTTACATAACAGCAATGTGCGACGAGGAGCGTCGCGCGTCCCGCACTCTGGCCAGCAAGCACGTGGCCCAGATATACCAGTGCACGGAGAACGCCCGCGCGTCCATCGCCAAGATGGGCAGCTACGCCGAGGAGATGATCGCACTGACTCGCAGTCACATGAAGGTCACCTTGGAGGAGGCGGCGAGGACACTGCGTCCTGCGAACAGCGGAATCGACAATGGAAATCATCATCGGTGAGTTTGTTCTGCGATTTCCATTTCAGAAATACACACATCAAAAGTGTCTAGGGATCAAGTACATTTTAGAAGATTGCAATAAAATAAATAAATATTTTACAACAACACATACATTGCCTTCATCCCATGTTAAGTAGCTAAAGCACTTGTGTTATGGAAATCAGACAACGAAATATACTTAATTAAA
The DNA here is from genome assembly GCA_012932125.1 of Conopomorpha cramerella. Taxonomy (NCBI): domain Eukaryota; kingdom Metazoa; phylum Arthropoda; class Insecta; order Lepidoptera; family Gracillariidae; genus Conopomorpha; species Conopomorpha cramerella. Next base: position 3,519 of record SJJU01016095.1, read on the forward strand.
TACTTTTTTTTTCTTTTAAATACATATTTATATAAATAAAACACCCAGACACATCCAACAAGTACTTAAAAGCTCATCACCTAAATACCTGCCAGCGGTGGGAATCGAACCCACGGCTCTATGGAGCAGAGGCAGACATGCTGACCACTACACCAACGGGCCCGTCAAACTTATAGTCTTCCAACGGACTAACTTGTAGTCTTTAAGCGTAGGTCCGAACTCGTCGGCGGATTGCGCAACGTCATCGTAGAGACGCGATAGCACCGACTGCCTCTTCACGTCTAAGTCCGACTCGGAGGAGTATTGGCCGTAGTGGGCCGGGTAGCCGGTGGGGCGGCGACTCACAACCCTAGTACGGTCCGACGGATGCTGCTGCGTTGATGATGCTATACGCACCTTCCTGTATATGTATAGCATTATTTATTATTTATTTGTTGTTTATTAATATCTTACAAAACAGATCATACATTATTCTAAGTCCCGCGAAACTGTTACTAACTTAGGTTACTACACTTTTATCAATTTAAATAATTACAACTTATATGCTGGAGAGAAAAAAAGTTCTAAGCTTATTTTTAAAAATGGCTTTTTTTGGTTCTTTTCTGATATCCTCCGGTAAACCATTGAAAAGATATGGTAGTTGCTTATTGAATGTTCTGTCTCCATAGTAATTACTGACTCGTGGAACTTCATATTTACCTGAGGATACCGAGCGTGTACCATGGCTGTGGTACACCGGGACCAAGAAATTCTCTCGTCTGTCATGATTATTGACTGCTAATAAAATTTATGTTTTAAGCTGACTGGAAGTATTTTACATATTTTAAATAATTTTGAATAGTCTCCTTTGTATGCATGTTGTACCTATTAGTGGCGAAGCTAGGGGGTAAGCCGGTAGTACAAGACAAGCCTATGCCAGGCACATTAACAAATATTTTCAAGGTAATTATAGGGACGTAGGGACTTATTACAACTCAAATAAGTAAGACAAATCTGAATAAGCAGCAGTTAAGTGCCTATTTTTCACTACCGGCTTACCTCCTAGCTTCGCCACTAGTACCTATACCTACTGTGATAAGAAGCTCGTAACTCACGGCGCTCAACCCAGAAAATCACGAAGTGAAGGATACGCAGCCATTTAAGCTTAGCGTTCGTTTCCGTATAGTAAAATATTTTTTCGGGACATTTCACGGACGGTAACCTGAGCCCAAACTAGGATACCCTGTACTGTAGGTATGCGCGCCAGAGACTACAATACACATAAATACTTTCATAATATTTACATAAATACTTTCAACAAATGACTTACCTAGCTCAAAACTGAAACCCAAGACGGGGATAGTTGGGTTGGGATGGTGACACATGTATTCTATTCGCCGTCATCACAGGGCATGCTCTATCCTTCCAGTTACTGATATTAAGTATAAAGAGGAAATGATACTAATACTATAAAGAGGAACGATTTTATTGTTTGTATGGATTGAATAGCCTCCGAAACTACAAATATTTCACTGTTGGGAAGCTACATACTATCTCCGGTGAAAACAGGCTATATTTCATCCCGAAATTCCCACGGGAACAGAAAAACGTGAATAACACAAGGCGTTAGGTAGGTACAGCTAGTTAAAAAATAAAAGAAAAATGTGTTGTACCTGGCGCTAAGATGATCCGAGCTACGAGACGCAGTCTCTGATAGTATTGGGTTTGACGACTCTATGAAGTGTATTTTATCTAAGTCGAGTGGTCTCACGAAACCAGTCTGGCGACGTTTGATCTTCCGTATCTCCTTCACTTCTTTCGGCAATGATATTAACACTTTTCTAGGAAAGAAATTAAAAATAAATGCATACAAGACAATTTAGGATCAGTGTTAAGTGCCTACAAATTTTCTGAAACGATTCTAATATTTATTTCACACCGCCGCAGCTCGCCGAACTAGAGACGATGACCGATTTTCTAGTCTAGTATTTCATTATGCGTGATGATAACCAGTGGAAAAAAATTCTCCGTAACATTTTTTTTGTGTGTGTTCCCCGTTTGTGTAGGGGCCGATTTTGATGTTTTTTTGTTGGAAAGGATACATACTTATTCCATTGTGGCCTTTCCCGGACAAAAGCAAGGACACACACATTTCTTTTGTCGTGATACTACCCTACATATACTTACTGGCATTTATTTATTACTGGGAATTGTACAAATGACTTACATTCGTCGACCGGATGGTGGCGCGAAAAATGTGATTGACGCGAAAAAGGTACCTATGTCAGATCCGAAACAAGATCTGTAAACTGCGTACCCTTCTGGGAGACATACGTCAAGTGTAGTCTACCTATGTATTTAAGAATCCTTCGTCATAAATATAATTTTAGACTGTTTGTCTGCGAAGGTCTTACCCTACGTCAACAATTTGATACGATGCGGTCCGATGCGATGTCCGCACGAACGCAAGCTGTCAATTTCAAATCTTCGTAATCAATACAAGTGTCCTACGTCTTTCCGACTGACATTCGTACGAATATGCGTTGCGGAAATGTCAATCTAGCTTGCGATTTCCGGACGAATTTTGGCATTTCGCATGTAAACATGGCTGCTGCTGACATGTATGTGGAATTATTAATAAACATAGTCAAAGAAAGGAGATTATTATGGGATAAACGTAATAAATCATACTCAAATCGTTTATTATTGCACCGGGGATGGGTAAATATTTAAGATATGAATTTTCTGATAAAAGAATACGACGGAGCTTTGACATGTTTACGCGTTGGACGCATATACTATTGCACGCAGGACACTCCATCCGATCCGCACGGATCGCAGTAAATCCGCACCGCATCGTATCCGCAACGCATCGCATCAATTTGTTCACTGAGGACGTAGCGTGAGGCCTCATTTAAGGATACGCGGTGAAAAGCGCGTCGCGTCGGGCGCCCTTACATTTTGACCGTTAAAAACGATGGTAATGTACGGACGCTCGTCGCGACCTTAATTAAGGCCTTAGAAAGGTTGATGGGCTCGTTAAAATGATCAACTTTACTATGGCGACAGTGTTGGGAAACGCTGGACACTTACCTATACATGAACACTTACTTAGAATCTTGTGGCACATTCTGTTGCTGCAGTTTATCATATGAGGACAACCTGCAAATAATAATTTCAGCATTGTAAAACATAGCCTCAGGTTCCTACACAGGTAACGTATCTTGAAATTTTATTTATTTATTTGGTTTACCAACGACGGTTACACTTGAACTTATAATATAACATAATATTCACGGAAACAATAGGTTAAGTGCACAGTCAATTACAGGCAAACACCACAGTACATGTTACAATTACTTATAAGTTTAACATTTCGCAGCGTTATAAATTATTGCTAATAACAGAAGTAAACAAATGTAGTTTTAACTTAGTTTTACACAGGTAAAAGGCGCATCCTACTTCAGGTACTCATCACACAAGATTTTCGAGACCTTATTTTTAAAAGATTGAAAAGAGTCGTGGTTAACATCTACGTCGCCGCTGCAATGATTCAAAAGTTTACACATTCGGGGAAGTGGGGAATTCGAACCATGGACTGTTCGTCGGAAAGGAGGGACCAATGGAGTGATTACGTTACGTGGATACCTCGAGGGAATTCTAAAGTTAATTTTTTGTAAGAGAAGAGGGCTATCAATCCTAAAGTTCAGTAGTTTATATACAAAACATAAGTCCATAATATCATGTCGCGTTTTCACTGAATATAGAGAGAATTTCTTCAACCTAGATGTATACGAGCGTAATTCTTTAGATAAACTAAGGCTGTACACTACATGCCATAGAAACCTCTTTTGCACCCTCTCCAGCCTCAGCGTATGTACCGCATAATGCGGGCGCCAAACCACGCTACAATACTCTAGAGTACTGCGCACAAGACTATTGTAGACAGTGAATTTAGTTCTAGCGTTCTTAAATATTCTGCTATTGCGAATGACGAATCCCAACATTCTAGATGCCTTCTTTATAGTGTAATCTATATGGGGTATAAAAGTTAATTTGCTGTCGAGTATTACTCCTAAATCTTTAATTTCTGTAACTTCTTGAAGAACATGACTATTAATTTTATATGACGATTTTATTTTTGACAGTTTTCGAGTAAATTTTATATGCGCGCATTTCTTGGGGTTCATAGACATGTGGTTTTGGTTACACCACTCCGACAACAGATCCAGTTCGGACTGCAGATCCACAGCATCCTTCTCGGTCTCCACAACTTTAATAATTTTCAAGTCATCTGCGTACAAATAAGGAGATGACGTAGCAAATAAATTTGGCATGTCATTAATAAAAATATTAAAAAGAACGGGCCCTAAATGAGAGCCTTGCGGGACGCCTGATGAAATTGATAATGTTGAAGATTTGTACCCGCTGATTGCTGTGAAATAATTCCTTTGCCTCAGGTATGATTCTAACCATTTCAAGAGAGATCCACTGATGCCATAGGTCTGAAGTTTTTGAATTAAAGAATTGTGAGAGACTCTATCAAAAGCCTTACAAAAGTCTGTGTATATGGCATCTATTTGTTTATTCCTATCCATGCCTTCCGATAGAGCCTCAACATAACCTACCAAGTTAGTGCTAGTTGATCTCCCCTTGACAAAACCGTGTTGGTGATCTGACATAAGTTTATCGAAATAATGTTGTATGTAAGGACAAACCAGTGACTCGAACAGCTTAGGTATTGATGATAAAATAGAGATAGGTCTGTAGTCTCTTACGTCGGCGTCATTACCGCCCTTAGAAATAGGAATAACTTTAGCAGTTTTCCACACTTGGGGAAATATACCCGACTTTAAAGATGCGTTGAAGATAACAAAGAGAGGCAAGCACAAGCTGGATGCACATTTAATTAAACAAAATGGTGGTATGTCATCCGGACCAGCTCCTTTGGACCCATCCAGTGACATAATTTTCTTAAAAATGGCCTTTTCTGATAAATGTATGCTTGACAGACAGTCTGACGATAAATTAGTAATATGTTCCCAGTGAGAGGGTGACGAGCCTTGATTAGGAAGGTATACTGAAGAGAAGAAAGAAGAAAACATCTGGCATATCTTATTACCGTTTGAAGATGTCGTGCTTCCATCAGTCATGGTTTGAGGATAGGAGGAGGATCCACAACGTTTGTCCTTTAAAAATGTCCAAAAGTACTTAGGGTTCTGTGATATATTTTTTTCAACCACGTTTATGTAATCCCTGTAGCACTGTTGCGATTTTTTTTTACATCTCTCTGATAGAAGTTTTAGCTCAATTTTATCTCTAGGGTTGAAATAAGTTTTGTAACGATTCCTTAATATCTAATAGAACTTAGCTCTATTAAATTCCTACATACCTATTAGGTTGGACTGAGTCATGTAGGTACATGAAATCACTTAACTACTTACAATGTCATCATCATAAATCAAGGGCAAGCTTACCACCACCCAAGTCTTACTTGCCTCTCGGCGTACGGGCCATTCTCTAGATAAAGACATGCGCATCTACTTGCTTATGCCTCTTTTCAACGCACACGTATTCTTGACTCCATAAAAATTATCTTTGTCCATCCCTGTTTTGTTGCCAACTCTCCCCCGTCTTCTGGGGCATGACGACCACAATTACAGAGACTTAGCGTCGGGTCCTCATCGCGTCTTCAGTCGTTAACAGGCTTCATGTGTTATTCGTGCTTATATTTTATTTATGTATAATATAATGTAGTTTAATTCGATCCTTCCGAAGCTCAACCTTTCTGTAGTATTCCGGAACCTGTGTAGGTCCCCACCATCATCCCTATTCTCCCAGCGAGACTGCCATTGGGCAACTGCAGCTTGCAGTAGCATGCGCTCCTGTGGAGCCAACTAGGCGTCTTCCTTCTCAATTTTTCCCGCTCATTGTACCTCAAGATCTGCTGGAAGTACGCCCGCTAGCACAGGTGACTCTGCGGTGCTGCAAGATTGCTGCCTTTGTGAGTAAGATAAGCGCCAACCTCTGCGTGCGTAATAGCGCCCTCCTCACTACGAACACCGACGTTCGGTGATACCATGTCGACGCAGCGTATGTTAGTGTAGCAATGTAGGTCCCGGCATAGATAATTTTAAGAGCGCGATACTTGGATGCTCCACCTGGTAGCTGAGATAAGTACGTGACACTTTAACAAAGCAGTTAGCGGCTTTACCTCCAGAGTAAATTGGCGTGTGGTATGAAGCTCCTTGTATGGTCTACGATAACGCCATCTTATACAAATTCGTTAGTACGAAACGCGGTCTCCACTCGAAAACTCTTTTGCCCCAACGGTCATCAGTTCTACGGCTATATAGCCGGCTTACTGCCACTTCAGCTTGCTAATCCGATAAGATATGTCGATGAGTTTGGTTCTCTGTCCGATGACCTCTTTTCTTACACACGATCCTTCAGAGAAACGTCAAATATAGCCCTTTCATAGCACGCTGGGCAACTTTGAACTTCTAGCCCAGCCGCCGCGCCGTCAGTGTCCACGTCTCAGCTCCTTATATCATTCAACGTAGGGAACATTGCTTAAATACTTTTGTCTTCAGGAACTGTGGGATCCATGGTGCTATGATTCGACTTAGCTTCCCAAATGTTGCCCAACACAGGTGAATGCTTCTGTTTACCTCGTTCTCGAAGTTGTATCCACCCAATTGCAAAGTCTGCCCGAGGTACACATATTTTTCAGCTGAATTCATATGTTTATCTCATTCTCGAAGTTGTATCCACCCATCTGATGTTTGCCCGAGGTACACATATTTTTGGACAACTCCAAGAATAGTACAGTGTGCTGACAACTTCAAGAATTGTATCATGTACTGAAATCGGTCCGGTAATACAAGTTCATTAAACATGACCTTGGTTTTATCCAAGTTCATACGTAGGCCGTAGAGTGGTTGTGGTGGCTTCACACCCCCTGCCCCACCGTTACCGTGGTCGCCACCGTAACCAAGAATGGCAGAGCCGCCGGGAACTGGGGGCCGTGACTTTTTTGTGCTGATAATGTGGAGGAAAATGCCCATAATCGCCACGCTGGGCAGGTGGGTTGGCGTACAGCGTACATTCTTCGTCAGTAGAATTGGCATCACCTCGCCGCCCTCGGATGGCTATATTGTCGGTTTGCCAGAGCCTGTTAGTCAACAAGGTGTACCTACCGCGTGAAGGTGAGATTGGCTTGGGCTCTGAACTCAGAACAGAAACAACTAGACTTGCAATCCGAAACAAACGTTTAGAATAAAACGAAACAACAATATGAAGGACATCTAAGTGTGAAAGAGTAAGGTAAAATGTTTTTTGTTCCTAGCAGCAAGGAATTTCTGGGTCCAAACCGTCACTTTTACTACTGATTTGACACTTTGGTTCCGGAAAGAGGTACATAATTTTCCATAAATTTTGATGAGTAAGAGAGAGACCTTCAATCTATGTCTACTCGGCTTGCAAGTTGTGTTTGGTCTGAGGGTTCTAAAGGTCTCAGTAGAACCTCTTTCTCCCGTACCACCCCTACCATGTAGCTAAATCATAACCTAGGTACGTATTAGGTAGGTTAAATCGCTTAGGTAGGTACCGATTTTAAAGCAACTAACGTTTATTCTTTTTATTTTTATTGGTATGATTCCCGGTAAGACGGTAATACAGGACTATCTATCTATTTTTCGCTAGAATTAAGTTATTTAAAAGAATTTATAGTAGGTGAGATACCTACTATAAATTCATTGATTCCTTGATACTCTATGATTACTTACCGTCGCCAAACATCTTCGCCGATCATTTGAGATCTAGAACAGAAAAATGAATAATAATGGTTGCAAAATTATAGCTTTTCAAAAACTGGTAGGCACTATATCTATCTCTTCGCCTACCTACTAAGTACTACGACATCTCCAAAATAAATGCAAGAGCAGTGTCGCCGCAAGTTTGGCTTCTCCAATTAAATAAATTAATTACCGAGCCTTACTATTTCAACTGATAACAACATCTACTACTACAAGTAGAACAATCATTTTTTTTTATTACAAAGTTTACTCCTACAATTACAACAATTTTACAGTGATTACAACAACTACGCCCACAATCACATCAACATTTCCGCTGATTTCAACAACGACTCCTACAATTACAACATTTTACGCTGTTTACTACAACGACCCCAATTACTACTAATACAATTAATTAATACATTTTCCGAGATCAATTTTACTGCGTATAAAATTACCCTGAGGAACGGTTTTGGCTTGTCAATATAAATAACTTTTACTATGGCACGTTAGCAAAATTAGAACAAGTTTGATTTCATTCAATGTACCTACTTCAAAAGTGACAGTTGGTTTTATTGTAATACTAGTGGACGCCTCGCGATTTCATTCGCGTAGTTTAGGGGTACCTGCATCCCAAATTTCAAGCGTCTAACTTCAGCGGTTTAGATTTTCCATACAAAAGTTTTTTCCCGCTAACTCCCGTTCCCATGGGAATTTCCCAATAGCCTGTTGCACCTAAGCTTTAAGTGTGCCAAGGTACCTGCATCCCAAATTTCAAGCGTCTACCTTGAGCGGTTTAGGTTTTTCATACAAACGTTTTATCCCGTTAATTCCCGTTCCCGTGGTAATTTCAGGAATTCCTTTCTTAGTGCACCCCTACGGTACTTAAGCTACGTCCATTCTAAATTTCAAGTCACTACGTTTAGCCGTTTGGGCTGTGCGTTGATATGTCAGTCAGTCATTCAGTCAGCTTTTCCTTTTATATATTTAGATAAGCCAGAGCCATAAAGTTTGCATTTTGGGAAGTGGTAGGCGTTCCTTCTGAGTCGACACCTAGCGCCAAAAGGCGATTTTAAAAATAGTTATTCTAATAAAACTTAATGATTCCAGAGTCAACTTAGCCCACACATATGCTGGGCTTGCGGGCTGAATTTTTATGCGTACAATATGATACTTTATACCTATGTACATTAAACTCAAAATTGAAACAAACAGTAAAACAATCTTCTTCTCGTAAAATATAATTAAACTTGATTGTAGCTATCGCTTCGATGATCTTTGCTGTGCTGGGCGGCAGCAGGGAACCACACCTCGCTACCGTATCTCCTCAGGGTTTGTTCTAGGTAGGTAATCCAGGCCCCTGCCCGTGTGACCAACAACCCCTACTTTCCCCCCTTTAGTTGCCTCTTACGACAGGCAGGGGATCCGCCGTAGCCCTATTCGTCGCCCGGGTCTACAGGGCCGGACCGTAGCTACCTTTTACTTAATTTATCCTTCGGAAGTAAAGTAGGTAGGCTAGGAGCCTAACTAATGCTTCACCTACCCAGTCATACTTTGGAAAATATTAGTTTTTCCAATGGTTCTTGCGATCTTTCTTATGACTCCACCAGCGAAACTTACTCGATCCGAGTGTAATCTGAAATTAGTAGGTACATGTTAAGTCGTTTACATATGAAATGTAAAAATCAAAGGGTCCCTAAGTAGGTCTTGAAATCACGGGTAAATAGGTGCACATCGCTGCTTAACATCAGGCATTATTCACTGTGTTGTGTTTAAAAAAAGTATTTCCCTATCGGCTGGACCGATTTCGCTAGTAGCTAATAGGGAATTTTTGACTGACTTGAAAATGACTTTACGCCGGTTGTGACATTTCATATACAGCATCTTGCCAATATCGTACTCGCAAACTAATGTTGTCTTATCATGATCATCAGCCTTATGACGTACACTGCTGGACGAGGCCTGGGCCTCCCCCAATGATTTCCATGAACATTCGGGGGAAAATGCCAATAATCGCCACGATTAACAAGCGGGTTGGCGATCGTAGTAGTGGTGTTGTGGTTTAGCTCACAGATAACGCTGCTGCCCGTTCTCTGGAGAGATCCCTCGATCGCCTCTTACGACCACCACGACGGAAAAAATCGGGCTGGGATGGTGATACATGCATTGTATTCGCCGTCACCACACGGCTGATTATGGGTGTACAATCTGACGGTGCATGACTTTACATCTAATAAGGCTACATGTTACATATGGTCAGAGGCAGTGGGCAATAGAGGTGCAAATAATGAACATCGTGTTTTTACGAAAAAGCGCTCGTGGTCCAGTTTTTCGGATATTTGACTTGTAACAGGGAGGTCTCGGGTTCCAATCCGGCTACTGGACGTGTACCAATGAGACTCCTTTTCAGAGCCTATGTACTCAACGCAACGCTTGTACGGTGAAAGACAACATCGTGATGAAACCCGCACTTCACAAGGTATGTGAACCCTATAACGGCGATGGGCTCACCCCCTGTTACATTGGGTGAAATACTCTTGGTGAACCGTGGGACTTTGTTTTAGGAAGTGCCTCTGCCAAGCGCGCTTTGGGATTAAGAGGTGTGTAGAGGTTTTTTTTATTATTATTCAATTCTTGAATCCTGAAGCCAAAAACTAATAGTTTGCCCCAGTAGGACTGTTGCACCGTGAAAAACGATAATTCCATAGCTTCAACAATACTAATGCTAGCTGCAAAACTATCTACTCAAAACGATACACACATTTATACAAAGTGTAAAATGATCCCGAGCTTGGGCGTGGAATGAAATGGGGAAATGCAATCAGACGATTTTCTGCCTCGGGAGATGAAATTTTGTATGAGATGAAACATTTATTTTTCATTTCCCCGCATTGTCGCCATTGTTCATATTGACGAACCTAATGACAAACAATGTTTATAAGACAATTGCTCGGGATCCTATTACACTTAGCATAAGTTTCTCATACCAGGTCATACACATATGGAGTTTGTTAGCGACCATGCACTAATCGAGCGTAAAAACAAGCTCACAACTATGGCTATTCAGTTGCTAAGAGATTGGTTTCCGCTCTTCCGCACTTAGGCAAATGACTCAGGCACGCAATGATAGACACTACTTTAATCTTCATTCGTGGATACTCGATATTTTCGTAAGCAACATAGTTCATGATACATGAGCAAGATTTCTTTAAACTTAATTTTGCTCACCTGTAAAATTGTGTTTTTCGAGTTGTAAGTATTCACAGGACCGACAGATTTAATGTATTAAGTAGTTCTGAATTGTATTAGTTCTGAATATTTAACGAGTTTAGTTATCAATATTCAATGTATTAAAGTTGAATATTTAATGTGTTTAGTTATGAAT
>SJJU01016096.1:0-12708 GCA_012932125.1 Conopomorpha cramerella
TTTTACAATATCGTCAGTTTTACTGTAAAACGAGTTATGGGCGCATTTTGTCAGCACGTTTTAAAAATAGTATGAGAATCGACTGGAACGCGCTGATGAGACACGGTTCATTTGAGTTGACAGAGATACTACTACCGGCTAAGGCTGGTTGTTTAAGGTCGCATGTTCGATGAACACTGCGTGCAGTCAGCGAAAACGGCACCCCACGTTGTATAATCTCAATAAACTGTTTCAATGACACTTCACCGAGGTCTCGTGTCTACGAGCGCTTCTTATATTCCATGCCCTTGGATTTCTGTCATTTTTCGATCTACGAATAATATTTGACATGTTTATGTCATTACCTAATGGTATATCCCAATATAGGTATTTTAGCGCATTTCCTAAGAGCAAAAATATAATCTATCTTCTAACCAAGTTCCTTCACAATCCATTCTGTAGTGTTTTTAGTTTTTTCCGTAAAAAAAAACAGATAAGTAAAACATATCTAATCTACATGCTCACATCGGATATTTTGCGTATAATATTTTTTGGCATTTACTTAATTTAAATACCACTCATGTAATTGTAATGGGAGATTTTCTGATAGGTGCCTTATTGCAGTTCTAAGAAATGTCCATAGATGGCACTACTTAGACAGGGTTGTCATCTCATAGTGTTATTTTCTGTTGACAATTCAATAATGAGTTTCTTCTTGATATCATGTCTGATTAGCGCCACTCGTGGGATGTTTGAGAACTACTTTGACGTTTTTGAAGCTGTCAGAACACCTCTCATTGTAGATGAATCAAATTAATATATTTATTGGTATTCAATGATTTTTCCATCCAATGTAGTATTTGTTTAGCATTTTTCCTGTCTAAAAGTCTTATCCACGCTATTCCCAAACTCCCCAATCCCAGAGCGCCTGCACCGCGACCGTGCCCCCGCCCACATAAAAAATGACATCTAAATAAATCCATTAAAGCTCTGGGCCAGGGCGAGCGACCGGCGACGAAGCTCTTCCATTCTGAAAAGGCCCTTTATTTGATATCGGCTTAATCGCTTGCCTGTAGGCGCCTTTATTTCTGTTTTGACAGCGGTTTTAAGTGACGACGAATTATGATGACATGGTGCATCTGAGAGCGTGTTGTTTTATTCTTAACATGTTTTCAGCGGTCATGTTTTTTTTTGACGTGTCTCTCTTTTACTTTTAGCAACCTTCAGGATTTTGGGCTTGATGTTAGGTATGGTTAGCCGTAAACATATTTGGCATGATAATACCCCTTACAATCTGCTTTCTCAGTAAAGCGTGGATTCATTTGTCATTACTTATTATCAAATACTGTTGTCCCTCAAAAAATATGTTTATATAAAAAAAAACTTCACTCCTTTTGATCCCAAATAGTGGAGCGGAGTAGGCAGAGGCACTTGCTTAGCAAATGCTGAATATAGGCTCTGAAAAAGAGTCTTATTGGTACTCGTGCAGTGTACAGCCGGTCTCGAATCCGCGACCACAAGCCATGTCCGACCACAGACAGAGCCGCTCACTAACTCACGCTATCTTCTAAAGAAGACCGCATCACAATCCGATGCATAATTTTAAGATCTCTAAGCATGTATATATACACTCGGGAGCAATGAAATCGACTCAATATACTACTGGTTGCAGTAATAAAATGAGTTGATTTCATTGCTCCCGTGTGTATGTATAGAGATCGACAGGGGATGCGACTTTGTTTTGTAAAATATTATACGTACAGACGAATTGAGAACCTCCTTCTTTTTATTTGAAGTCGGTTAAAAATACCCGGCAAACGTTGTTTTGCCAATATACAATTATCATTAACGTTGTTTAACTGCTATTATATGCATGTAAATGAAAAACTAAATAAAAAAAAATAGTCCAGTTCATCAACTATAGAGGTAGATATATACAGGCATTCCCTGTGAGTATCTATTAGTGTTTATCCCCAAAGATGTCAATCATTACAACATCTAACGGCCGAACTATAAACGATCCAATTTTATCAATTGCCACAAAAATTGGTTCCAATTGTGGTGCCAGTAACGTTAACTGACAAATATTTCTCAACGCATAGCCGAATAACATGCCCCTTGTTATAAAATATCACTTGTGATCAGAATGGAACCCTCACAGGGCTATTTATGGAAAAATTAAGGGAAGATGGGATTATAAAGGGATGAGGGAGGGCTAAAAGGTGCAGTTTCTTACGGGTGTTTTGTTAGCACTTTGTTTTACTAATATTAAGAAATAGCTAACCCGGGAAACATGCAAAACAATGTTTCCCGGGTTAGCTATTACAGATTATTATCAGTGTTCCCCTGCTATTTTATGTACATTAATAAAACGACTCTATTAAAGAAAACCGCATCAAATGCGTACTTTCTTGAAAAGATCTAAGAGACAGACAGCGGGAAGCGAATAATTTTATACTATGTATTGATATTGGTCTTAGTTTTTTTGTTATGCTAACGTAAAAAAATACTTAACTTATCGAACACCAAACTTTTTTTAAACATAGGCAATATTTTACCCGCAAATTCCCACCGCTAAATTCATACGCATTGGCACAGCTAGTATGGATTTGTTTTGACATTCATACGACTATATCTATTGCTCACATCATCACCATCATCAACCACAAGACTATTCAAGAGATTTCCACTATTCACAAGGGCGGGGAGAATGCTCGCAGTGGTGTTGTGGTTTAAATCACAGAGAGCGCTGCTTGCTGTTACAAAAAAATTGAAATAACGAACTTTATCGAAGACCTGGAAAGATGGCATTATATCCACACTCTTTAGGTATAATAAATTCGGTTTGTTTTTTTTTATATAGAGCATTTATATTTTTATATACCGCAATAGAGAGGCGTGCTAGAAGGCTCCTAGGTGACAACAGGCTGTTTGATTCTCGGCTACGGCTGCCTAGAGCATCGCCGCAAAGTTGCGAGCCTATCTGTCTTCTATCGGGTGCATTTCGGAGAGTGTGCTACGGAGTTGGATAACCTAATACCCCCATCGCGTTTTTACAATAGGACAACCAGGAGAATGGCAAAACGTCATCCATACCAGGTGGATTTGCCATTTACGCGAACCAAACGGTTTGCGTCCACTTTCATAGTGCGTACCGCCAGGATGTGGAACGACTTGCCGGAGTCTGTGTTTCCTGCGCAGTACAGTCTGAAGGTCTTCAAGTCACTGGGGTGAATAGGTACCTACTTAACAAGTGTGCTCCATCGTAGACCACATCGCTGCTTAACATCAGGCAGGATGGTGGTCAAACGCTTGTTCATAGTGATTTAAAATAAAAAAAAATGCATGGTAAGCACGTACTTGAAAACTGGCTAATTAGAGAAATTATGACTATGACAACTGATGGCTTCAGACAACCGTCTAAAAATAAAAAAAAGATTTCTATGAATAAAACAGACGAGGGCCTGATAAGTTAGTGAAAATTACGTATTAACGAATCTGACCGTTTGATTCCATGTTAAGATAGATGACTAGTCGACGCTCCTTGATATCATCCACGTAATGAAAACTTAACACTATATTATATCTCCTTCTTCCTAGATGTATCTCAGTTGCACAGAGTCCAGGTCCGATTTGCTCCTTGTACCTTGAACTCTACATCCATATATCGTCCTAAGAAATATTTTGAAAAAACCTTTAAAGCGAAACCCTATATACCTCTAATCCTACAAAGGTTTAGTTGTCTCGGTTAAGCGATGATGAATAAAGAAATATGGTTTTTGTATATTACTTATGGATTTCTGTACTCACGTCTTGACTAAATAGCGACCAAAAAAGCTTAAAACCATCTTAAATACTACATTAAGAATTACTGACAGACACTTTTAACTGAAGCCTTCGCTGTCAGCAACACTGTAGCTAATTATGGTAGGTGTGAACTCTCGCAAACTTGTACAATTGTTCGTTAAAGCTGCTTTTAACATTCGACCATCGAATTTTGGTCTGCAGTTACTTCCTTTCTACATTGTCGTAAGGTTCAATTTAATTTGAAAATGCCTAGTTAGGAATTGTTCTTAAACCGTTATCGTTCGGTCGACGTACTTAGAGTAAGTACCAACTCGTACACAACAAGATTTCGTGCACCGCTTAATGGATGGGCCAATTGAAGTAAGTAGATCTGTTCGAATGACGCCTCGGGCTCCGTGATTTATAATTGCCAATTTACATTATTGAATCTTTCGTCTGTTCATTGAAGATTCAAAATTATCAATGAATCCTTTTTTATGTGTGTACATACTGAAGATACATACGAGAATTAATCTGTACATTCCAGGAAATGAAGTCGTGATGAATTTCATTTCTGTTCTGACCAATGAGGAGAGAAATAAGTATTCTTTAAAATCCAGAGATTCCGAAGGCGAACATTAATAATTGGCGTAGCTGCATCTCTTTCTTTTCCCACTATCTTTTTTAGACAAATCGTTTTTCTTCCAGACTCCTCATTGGTTTAATGTATTCGCTTGTGCAACTCTGCTTATAATACACCTTTTTTTAACATCCCGTCGCCAAGCTCTTATTGTCGTCATTATCAAATCCACACTGAATAAACTTTAGAATGACATTATTACAATAACAACAAAAGAAGTAAGTGTGGTAGCATGCGCGGGCGCAGCGTGTGAGTGACGCGGTCGTTGCACGCCGCTGTCTTCGCTGTCATTGTTTAGGTCTTCACGCACCGCGGAACTCCCGTCTAAACTTCGTCCATTGATACGCGTTGGCCGTAATTGGCTAACTGTAGTGCAGTAACAGCGTCATGCTGCGTAAGTAGCATTCATTTAAAACAAGCTTTTTTTTAAGAAGTAAGTTGAAATCTTAGGCCTGTATTCTGGAACGTGAACTGAGGACTGATCAAAGTTTTATGCTTTGTATGTGCAATTGTGTAAGTATCAAAAAGAGACAAATGGACCTCAAGCAATGCGTTGAATTTTCTTTCCGAATATGGGCATTATAGTTACCAGGTTTTTTTTTATAAATTACACTAGGTACTGGCAAGCGTTTGATAATTTTGCCTATGACATATAGGTAGATCAGTTCTTTTATCTTTATATGTATAGCTAGTATTGGTGTATCTATCCGTGCATCGTAGACCGGATAATAACGTGGGAAACAGTTGAATGAATATGATTTTGCCTGGAGCCAGAAAGAGAGAACGACATATAAAAGCCAATTTGATGTCATGTAGAATGACACGCGTGGCAATGGCCTCAAGAAAAGTTAAGTGGAGAAACTGAGGAAAGCGGAACCTGATTTCATGAACAGGTCCAGATAAACGCAAGGGAAAAGAAGAATGGAGAGCTTAATTACTGTCACTTCGTAGTAGATTTTCCAGCCCGAATTATGATAGCAATGTGTATTTTGATTTGCAGGTGTAACAGTGGCGATGTAACAGTTATACGTCTTACTGTTACAATGTTAAATTAAGGTACATAAATAAACAGTTTCATTACACCTAGGCCTAAATTAACTTTATTCAGGTCTACTAAAACTTGTTATTCCTCATCGTATATAAGCAAGGAGGCAAGAATAATTCTCCAGAACATTTTGCCCAATTGTACATTCGAGAAAATAAGTAGGGTATTTCTTTAAAAAAGTAATAACTTTTGTAACATTAACAACAGAAAATTGTTCATCACCGCTTCGTAATATCTCGCCGAGAATTTTCCCATCATACCCCCCTGTTATTTAATTAGCGGCGAGCCGTCATCTCCGCGGGAAGACAATTAAAACTGTATCAATTTTGATTAAAGAGTCACGAACGAAGGCGGGACGGGGGTGTCCCGCGATTCTTCCCAGTCATGACTACTACACTTCGTATTAGTATTTAATGTTGTAAAGTGTAAAGACATTAATGTGAAAAGTTCTTTTCGTCTAATGTATTCCATTCTGGCGTAGTAAATAGAATGAGCCGCCTATGGAGTCTGGAGAGGACGTTTATTCAGCAACTTGTATGAAGGACCATTCATTTTTTACTCTTTATTATGATGGTGATTACGGGCGTGCAGTTATGTATCATATCATCATCTTGTGAGTGGAAGTCAACTGCTGGACATAGGCTGATATACCAACTCTAAAATGAACATTTAGAGAAGGGCAACCATCAAAAGTTTTTCATCACTTCGTTTTTTTGTTGTAGATAATATTGACTAATCTTTGAATTTACTTGAACACAAAATAAACGTGTCCATAACACCGACAGAATTAAAACCTTAAATCTTAGTATTACAAAGGAGGTTTTGATATAACGTACAACCTCGTTTTATGAAGATTGAGACCTCTCCGCGGTGAAGCGTGCTAGCCTGGGTGGTCCGCCGGCGTTCGACCGTTATGAACCACACTGTTCCATTATCACCCTTAAAGCCACAGTAATAAAGGCGCCATCATGTATAATGTTAAGAACAGAACCACCACGAAGGCTCTGGTAGTCAAAACAGTTGAATATTTTTCCTCTAAAGTGGCTTTTTGAACTATAAAACATGGTTTATCATATATAATGAAACATTATTCCGAGAAGTTGGAAACAGGGATCAAGCTAAAAGGTATTTGGATAAGATTTTAAGTCAGGTTAAAAACGCAAAAACCGATGCATTACATGAAGATCAATTAGGCATTATTGAGCGAGATGAGAGAGTGGAATGCATTGGAAATCGATTATCTGTCTTATTCGGCCACGTAGTGGGTAAATAGTAAAGGCCTGTTATTCGGTTCTCAGATTTCTGGAAAATTATTGAATATTTCTAGTAAGTAGATATAGGACTTTCATGTGAACATTCAGGCTGTCAAGTTCGATTGGTATTTAAAAAGTACACACGGGAAGTGTCATCAACACGTATCTCTGTTTGTACTGCGTTATCATTATATATGAGCGGTCTAATCGGTTATGAAAAGATCAAAAGTCAGCAAAACATAGCCCGTCGGATCGCAGACCTGAAATGGCAATGAGTTCAGAGGATCTATGACCGATGGGGTCTTAAAGCCCTAGAACAGCACACTTGGGGGAACCGCAGCGTAAGTAGTCCTCCAACAAGGTGATCCGATAATCTAGACATGACGGCTGGCACACAATGGCGGAGGAAGGCACAACCAACAGATCTTTGTAGTGCGACTTTAAGGTGGCTTATGTCCAGCTGTAGACGTCAATGGGAATGATGATGACAATGCTATTTACGTGGTTCGGATTGGTATTCACCTACCCCTCTGGGAGACAGGCGTGAAGTGTATGTATGTATGTTCTTTCCAACATTCCTTTGATCTTGAATTTAACAGAATGACAAAAAACTAGAATTACATAGATCTAGTAATAAATAATTCAAGAATATGCTCTATATCATTTGATAACAACCGACCTCGAGTATTGTCTAGGTACGATAGTACATAAGCCATCGTGCTAAGCATAAGCTATTCCATCGTGGATCCAACAAAGCGCAGTCTTCCCGTCTTCGACGTCAATTTGGGACACTTCAATGTGTCCGTATAGTATGAGATTATTACCTGTATTAGATCATAGGGTAATATTATTTCCAAATTTTCAAGTACACTATATTTACGGGATACACTAGGTGGCATAAGTAGTATATAAACTGCGAAAGGTTGTATTGGATTTTTGTTTGACGCTTTCACGCCAAAAGCACAAAAAGGAATTGGACGTAACGGGGAGCCAGATTACAACTTTATTCCTAGTTATACAAGGACATTATCCTACTAAATTCGTAATACTGCTGTAAATGTAGGTTTTCATTTAATTATCATGATTATTAAAAGAGATAAAACGCAGGGACCACCGCTGGGCGCAGATTAAGACTTTAACATCTAATTGGCAGCTATAAAATACTTACATAGTCGTGGTAGTTCAGTTCTACAATGTAGATACACAAAATATAACTAATGTTATTGCTAAGAGCATAAACATGTATTTCAACATATCAATCAGACCAGATAATATCTTGTTACGGCGGCGTTAGCCTATAAGATTCTTAGATTAAAACTCATCAATCAATCATTCAATATTTCATGTATACAGTCAATTTAATAAACCTTTGTTCTTAGTTCCGCTTTTTTCCGCCATGTGAAGTTAACTTTTTCTTTGTAAAAAACAAGTGCACATCATTTTTCCTCTTCTCTTACCATCCACCTCCCTAACAACATGTTACAATTAAGATGAAGCAACAAATACAGAAGAACGTTCACATTAGCCCGCATTTTCATTTTATTTATAGCAACAAAAGAAATACACTTTTTTTATTTTAGTACTGTATTTTGCACTAGGACACATTGCAACGGAATAAAACTCAACAGGCGTTTGCTAACACACATCACTGCAACAGGATTTTCAAGAAAAGCAGTATTGCCTACAGCCGATCGGCAACCGCATTGAAATTCTCATCACGTTTTCGCTGAATGCCTCAGGTTTTTGCCACGTTGCCCATTCTCACAGCAGTTGGACAGGAACGGAGCATTCGTCTTTCCTATAAGAGAAAAAGAGATGGAACGACGGTTGAAAAAAAGTGGATTTTACCATGATTGGGCGGGATAATCACTGGTGTATGCAATCTGCTCGAAACTTGAGGTTTTTAGATACATATGACAGATGTAATGGAATGTTATCATGATTAAATTTTAATCATATGCCAATAATGTACCTCACCTGTCCATAAATAACCTCATGCCCACGATCCTTCGTTGAGCGAAGAAAAAAACAACGAAATCACTTAGTATCTTCTAGTCTGTCAATTTGGGACAATTTATTGTAATGGTTTTGGTGATAAGCGGCGAGCCTATACCTTAATAATTTTACCGAATGTATACAACTAGCTAACCCGGAAAAGGTTTTTTTGCTAATAAACGTTCGCCCAACTTAGGCTAATCTGGGAGTCAAATGTGCTCACTCGGCGTATCAAAATCTTCCTCTTCAATTACATAGTGAAGTCTGTGTTACTCTTCGGTTATGAGACGTGGACAATGACAAAGGGCCTGACATACAAACTTCAAGTATTCGTCAATAAATCCCTTAGGTCGATTCTTCGTATCTACTGGCCGAAGACGATACGCAATATTGATCTATGGAAATTGTGTGACCAATCTCCCATAGGCAAAGAAATCGTCATGAGGAGATGGAGATGGATAGGCCATATAATTAGAAGAGGAGCATCAAATAATTCCAGTATCGCTTTCGAGTGGCGACCTCCAAACGGCCAGAGAGCCAGAGGCCGTCCCGTTCAATCATGGCGCCAAACTGTCGAGAGTGAACTGCGTGCCGCAGGAGTGAGCTGGAGCGAGGCCAAGAGCGTTGCTGAGGACAGGAAGGCGTGGCGTGATCTTGTCAAGGCCCTCGGCACCTCTGGGGTGCCTTAGGAACACAGCATTATTAACAGTGTTTGTCTGCTATTATATGCATGTATGAAACATATAAACCTTCATGAAGGATCACTCTATCTACAAAAAAAACCCGCATCAAAATCCGCTGCACAATTAAAGCGAGCGAGCAAGCAATAGGGATCTGTCCCTTTTATAATGTTGACGTATGACGGGCCCTAGATGTACAATATGTTTAATGATTAGGATTGACCAATGACATTCATCATCATCATCAGCCACATAACGTCCACTGCTGGACGAGGGCCTCCCCCAATGAGAACCGTCAATGACATTGTGTAATAAATATTATTGATTATCTCTAGCCTTGTGGTGACGACGAGTAAAATACATTGTCACACCACCCCATCCCAACGTTTCCCATCTTGAGGGTCGTACAAGGCGACCGATGGAACTGTCCAGAGGACAGGCAGCAGCGCTCCATGTGAGTTAAACCACAACATCACTGCGATCGCCAACCCGCCTGCCAAGCGTGCCGATTATTGGCATTTCCCTCAAACGATTCATGAAAATCACTGGGGGAGGCCCTCGTCCAGCAGTGGATGTCATGCGGCTGACGATGATTGAGCGAATTTTAACGCCTACGTCGAACCTTCTCCGGTCTGTTACCTAAAATGTATCTAATCCTTAATATTTGTATTGTAATCTCAAAGCTAAACTTAACGTTGTACTTACATTTTCTACAATATCTTTGGAATATCCATCTGCCTGTAGAGGAATGTTGTCCTAAAAGAACGCTCCTAATGAGTACGTGTGTCAGTACCTTTATTCCCTCATCAGAAACATATCATATTATATTCCCCACTTTCGATGGTCTAGGGCTGCAGCAGTTAGGGCGGAAACAGAGAAAAAGTAATAATTTCGAAAAAGTGAAGCATTCAATGTGTACCAATGTCCTACAAGACACAAGGTGTTGGAATATGAAAATAAATATTGGACTGATCAGCAACGTTTTATTAAATTAAATTACGTTAGGATTATGGGTAAACAGAAATGAAACAAATGGACGCGTTTAGTTAAATACTAGATTCAATGTTCTTTCTAATACAAAACAGTTTCTACAAGTTATGAGTACTTATACATAAAAATATGCAATAAATATATTGAGTATAAACTGAGCTGAGCTCAGAGTTATTTTCATACCCGCCTTGCAGCTACTAGGAAATTATTTAGATTTAGTAGGTAATAACTTCGGATCATGGCCTACCTGAATAAATCTATCTATACGTAATAGGATGAGGTAACTATTTTACATATTTAAATATCTAGGTACTTTCGAAAAAGAAGTCCTAAAACGAGGGATCATTGGGGCCGTAGGTGGCGAAGTGATGTTCCGGGAACTTGCAAAAACGAATGGCCCGGTTGCCGTCGTGGAAGATAGTTCTGCTAGAGACAAACCATCGTCCTTTTCGAGGAGGAGTCCACAGGGGTTGGTCAACCGTTTGGCGTGGCGTGAAGAATTTCTGCGTGTTCAGGTACCACAAATGAGCAGCAATAACTGGAGACCACCCGGGAAGATTAAACTAGTCAGTAGAAGTCTGACATTCCATTCCACGTCCTCGTCCCTATAACGGCCCCCAGTGCGTTCGTATTATAAAGGTTGACTCAAACCTTTGTTCGCGTAAATTGAATGTCCACCTGGTATGGATGACGTTTTACCGTTCTCCTGGTTCTCCTATTGCAAATGCGCGATGGGGGAATCAGGCTTAAGGTTTTTATTCTTACCTATATCTTAGCGTGTAGCAGTAAAAGCTGTAGAGTCGCTCGAGGTAAGTAGAAAAAAACCAAGCCTTACGGCGAAAGGGTACACTGAAACACAGGAAACGCTACTTCCATATCTGAGTCGCCGGACTAAGCAGACTAGTTTCTAGTGCACGCTGTTTGCTAATGTCAAGCCACTCTATAACTTTTTGTATTGCTACACTCACATGGGTACAGACATACGAAGCATACTGCTTTCCAAACTTTATGCCTCATTCCTTGTTTGTTGTAATGTGCAATCCCACAGAGCAGCAGTGGCGTGCACACCATATAAGCAAAAAGACACTGCCTACCTTAGTATTTTGACTACCCGACCTAATAATAGAGTTATTGCTAGATCTGTGGTGAGGTATCTGTGTTTCGTAAAGACAAGTTACCTATACATAGGTGTCAATCCTTGAGAATTTCTGCCTACCTTGTCGTAAAATCCAGTGCACGCCACTGTAGAGCAGTATAATAATTTTTAAGATTATCTCAGATTAATGAATCATCAGAAAGTTCATACCACCACCTTTAGTATATTATTATGTAGTCTATGGGGAACAACTCGGACGCAAAGGCTTCGTGATCAAAAAGGATCTAGATCCTTAGCGAAGCTAATAAACTCTAGAGTTTATTAACTTTTATAATATGCTTGACAACCTATTATTTATTATATTTTGTACTTTAATATCTATCACATCTTTTATACCAGAGTAGGTCTAGTGACATAAATATTAGGGAGAGTCAGGCTGTCGTGTCAAGTATATTCTAAAAGCTAAGGAAATATACATACGTAATTAAGGTTATGTACAAACGAGCAAGGTGAACTGAATCGCAATATGGCTGGTAGAAGATGTATGCGAGAAGCTGAAAACAAAATAATCACAGTAGCGTGCAATTAGAGAGGTCTACGTCCAGCAGTAGGCAAATTTAGCCTAATCATGTTGAAAAAGGAGTAAATTACATATCTAACTCATGCCTATTTTTTTCTGTTCCCACGTACCAATGTAAAATGGCGATGACGACGATGTTTGCACAAGTGAGGAAATAAATGTTTTCGTTCCGTAACACCAGCTCATTGCATGTTTTGTATTGCCGGTCGTTTAACCAATGATAATAATAGCTTTGTGGCCACGTGTTTACAATATTTCATTTGGAATGGAAAATCCCTGGCTACTTACTCACTTCAGTTCTCTAGGCATTGACCCGTTCATTTTTGCGCGGTGCGATAATTTGGCAGCGTAAAACGGTCGAGCCACTACAAAAGGATTCAGACCCAAATGCTTTGTTGTTTGGTTTCAAATTACTTTGAGGCCCAAAACGGGATGTCATCGTGAAATGTTCGAACTACAATTAATTAAATGACAATAAAAACGCTTAAGTTCGATAAAATAATTGTAATAATAATAATACACCTTCGAGCGTATTTAACCCAACGTGACAGGGGGTGAGCCCATCGCCGTTATAGGGTTTACACAACTTGTGGTGTGCGGGTTTCATCACGATGTTGTCCTTCACCGTACGAGCGTTGGGTTGCGTACATAGGCTCTGAAAAAG
>SJJU01016096.1:14117-24866 GCA_012932125.1 Conopomorpha cramerella
TTTTATTTATATTTTTTTTTCCTTCTTAAGGTATTAAAATAAATCATAGATATATAAAAATAATCATTACATACTTTAATAAATGTGGTAAAACTGAGCCGTCACCTTTTAGTTCGAAATTGCTTTTCCCGCTTTTGAACTTCGAGAGCTTTAAAACAAATTGTACAAATCAAGGTAGAATTAGCTTTGTTTGATTTACCGAAAAAGATTCGGCAAAACCGCGTGCCGGTTTGGGAAAAGTTTTTCTCCTTTGAAGCTTGCGATTAACTCCATAGCCAGATGGGGGTCAGAAGATACCTTCCATTCTAAGATTCTATTGTTTTTCTTTTATTATTAGTTTGCCGGTATCACTTGTCTATCTTCAAGTACCGTAAGATATATTTGAAGAATTTTAAAAGATACAAATACTGTACTACTACTACTACTACTCTAATTACGTCTCATGCTATGTTTTGTTTTATTACAATTCTAACACACTGTTTGCCACATAGCTAAGTAAATTTATTTTCATGACCAGTCCCGTGTGTTCTGACCCGCAGTGCTACCCGCATCATATCTAGTTAAATCAGCTCCCATGAGAATTCCGTGCTAACATTGTTCTCGATTTAGTAATCCAGCCTATAAACTAAGTCCTCACCAAGTTTCATTAAAGTGCGTTTAGCAGTTTTTCTGTAAAGAATTAACAAAAATACCGGCATTAAACCTGGTTAGAGGAAATATCTAAAACAGTTATCATAATCAGTGATCTCTCTCCATTCTTCTACGTTCTTCCGTAGAGATTCGAGGTCGGATGGTAGTCGCTCCGGTTTTCCTGATCCTAAGGCATATCAATTAATTCACAATCAGAAGTCGATACGGTAATAAATCTAAAATAAATAACACAAACTACAAACCTTATCAGGAGACACAATAGTGAATGGTTCTATCATTCTGAGACTCAGAGTGTCTGCGGTGCTCCTCCTCGTTGTGCCTCAAGATCTGCTGGCACAGGGAACGCTGCGGGTGCTGCGCGGTCTGTAGGGCTTGGTGAGTAAGATCAGCGTCAACCACTGCGAGCGTAATACGCTCCTCCTCCCGATAAATACCGACACCCGGTGATAATATAGGGTCTTGGTTTAGTGTAAAAAGTCCCGGAATCCCGGAATGGACATTTTTAAAAGCGGGAATTTGGTAACTGTAATATGTGACACATTCTTTCATAAGAGGGGAATCGTGATAAACACTATCCAGAAAAAGAAGCTATTCTGCATTACACTAGCTGCTAATTCTTGTGTAGGTATGTTTTAAACGTTTGCATGAGTCCAATGGAAATTGTCGTCTCGACTCCTCTTTGTCTTTAAGTTGGCAATTGAGCCAACTTGACAAAGCATTGAAACTTAGCTCCTTCAATCTTTAAAAGAATAATTCTTAATTCTGAAATAACATTCGTGCAAACATGATGGACCAGGAACATTCTCCCACGAAAGCCTTCCACTTGTCCCTCGCTTTCATGGGTTCAGCAAAGTCCAATTACCTACGTAATTTTCAGTGCTTTATGGCCCTTGGATTTATTGGCTTCATCTATTCTTTTGGCCTCTGACAATAAAGTGTGAGCGGTTACCAAGGGCTTATCCAGTAGTTGGCATACTGTTTCAGTATCAATCTATCCCTTTCTTTGTCGCGTATTGTCATTAAAAATACTTCATGTCTGTCTTGGCAACTGAAATGTGTTTTTATTAACATTATGTTACCTTGACAATCTACACAATAGCAACTACACAAAGTGTAGGTATATAATATCTACTTTAATTCTATTGCGATTGATTTGCTATGGCAGTAGCAGACATGACCCCTGGCATTGGCCTCCTGACGACTAACTACTTCCTAATATTGAAAGGACTCAATTCATAAGCATATTTTTTTTATTAATTCTGCGTCTATTTGTGTCCAAGGTTATTCTTTGTTGAGTACCTATATTAAGCAAGAAAGGTTTAAGAATCGAAATAATGTGAAATAAAAAAATAAATAATGTTATAGAATACATATAGGTACTTTACGTCTTCCTTACAAGAGTTTGAATTCTAACAACTTTGTCATTACAGACTCAAATCATCTGAACGCAGAGCACGCGCCAGCATGCAGTATTACCTATTAGCTACCTATACCTACACCAATATCCACAGTAAAATGAACATTACTTACTCCAAGACGCGACATCTAGTAGGTCGGAAAGAAACTTCTTTGTGAAGTTTCGTGTCATTCCACATGAGAACAATAACTAGTAGTTTACTTGTGTCGAAACGAGACACGAGGTCGCCCGAAGGTGAACCAAGTGCGCACGCTCACATGCTCGCCTCTCATATACATAACCAGCCGCCATTATTCCTAGAGCTCTGGAACACAATGCGTAGTGTTGTATCAGAGATCATCTGTGATTGGCATCTCATCGAGCGATCTACAATATTATAGCAGGTTAGGTATGTGTACATAAACACATACATCAGAGCGAGCCGAGAGCGGAGTCGAGCACGCAAAATCAAAACACGCTGTCGAAATTGGTACAGACAACAAATAACGGACTTGTAACATTTTTGATTTTGTCATGATTTTTTTTCTGTTAAAAATGTTCCGTAAAGTACGCCTGTTAATTCTGGTGTCTTTAGTATTGACATTTAAGTAGACAATATCAATACAACAGAAGTTTTATTTGTTCTTAAATCGACAGCCAGTTTTTGGTCCCAAAATGTTTAACTTGATTCCATGTGGCTAAATCCTGCTACAGGAGGAATTATTTAACTAACTTGACTGCATGACTGACCATTCGCAAGAAGTAAATATTTTTGGAAGATGAAAATGTATTTTACAATTTAATTTTAAAAAGGCAGTGACAGTTATTAAAACCCACTGTTCATCAAGCATATTTAACCAATAGTTAAAGGGGTGGACACTACAAGTCTCGAAACCACAACCTCCCGCTACAGTTGCCCTTCGAACAGCTTTTACTGGAGCTAATTGCCTACCACCTAGCAATTTGGTACCCTGAGGATAGATAGCAGTGGCGTGCACACCATATTAGCAAAAAGACACTGCCTACCTTAGTATCTTGGTTACCCGACCTAATAATAGATTTATTGCTAGATCCTTTTTTGTTGTACTCACGACATAGGCTAACGAAGATCTGTGTTTTTTGGGTGAGTGGATAAGTTGGTAACTATATTTCGTAAAGACAAGTTGCCTATACATAAGTGTCAATCCTTGGGGATTACTGCCTACCTTGTCGAGAAAGCCAGTGGGTGCTAGTCCTGAATCTGTCCGAACAGTCCAGTAACGCTACGATTCGCCAACGTCCTTTTATCCTATTACTAATAGACCGCCCGTTGGGAAGCAAGGACTGTTGTATCGTTTTCCCTTTACCAAATGTCTAAACACTCTTCACATTTGTACAAAGAAGGATGTATTATCCTACAAAAACATTTTTGTAGTTAGCACTCGCTAGTGAATGACAAACAGTTAACTGATAACGAATGTATTTATCAATAATGTATGTCTGTACAGGATTATTATTATTTAATGCATAATTTAAATTCAATAGGATGAAGGTTATCTCTGCTTGCGGCAGGACAGCTTGGTTAAGGCTTTGTAGATGATGTTCGAAGTTATACTGCTATCCGGACAATAAGACAATTCTAACAATTTAAGGAACATAAATTAAAAGTTGGTTCTTACCATTACTTTTACTTTTACCGTTAGTATTACTTCTGCGTTCTCTCTTCTCCTTTTTCCGAGTATCAAGTTCTTCAATTCAACTCTTATTAAAGCTGTCAGTGTATCCACAATATGTTAAGTACAAATTAGTAATTCCACTCGTTACTACTTCGATAAAGGAACAAGTTTACTGTAAAGATGAATTATGTTTTGCAAATAATGTTTTGTAAAGAACCTTTTTTACTTTTACATTTACTTTTTCCAATTAATCCGTCTTTTTTACACACTCAATTAAAATAATACATAAAAAAGCAGAACATTGGCGTGCTAACCGTACCAGTCCACCTCGAGACTCAATAGGGCGTCATTCATTTGCAATGGTAATGCAGCCAGGCGCGGTCGCGACTCGCTTTTTGTGAACCCAGAACACGCACCGAGTGACTTACCCGACACATTCGAACTTACAAACATGACTTGTTTGTTATTTAGTGAGGGGTGGAACTAATAGAATGAAACATACGCGTGCGTGCACGTTGCCTGCGAGGTAACAAGTTAGGTGTCGTTTTTAGTCCATATTAGGGAGGTAGTGGTCATTACAATATGCATAAATGAATTCACGTTTATGAATCCTTAGTGAGGTTGACAGAAACGGCCGAGACATTAAAAAAACGAATAAAGCAATTCAATTTACATCACTCCTTTTAATCCTAAAGCGGCTAGGCAGAGGCACTTGCTTAACATGCCCACAGTTCACTAAGCGTATTTAACCCAACGTGACATGGGGTGAGTCCATCGCCGATATAGGGTTCACACACTGTGGTATGCGGGTTTTATCCTTCACCGTACGAGGTTTGTGTTACATAGGCTCTGAAAAACAGTACCACTAGCACACGTTCAGTAGCCGGACTCGTCGTACCCGCGACCTCACTATTGCAAGTCAAATATCCGACCAACTGTACCACAGACGCTCTTCTTTACTTGTCTTTTAGAAAAATCGCTTCATCCAATGCTTAAATAGACGAATTACGACCTATATTTTTATACTTACAGTAATATTGAGCAGTTCTGTTAGATTCTGCTAGCACCTTTCGTGTTCCCAGCACAATTAGTTAAATGCCAGATAATACGTGGTTCCCAGAAAAATACTCACAACTCTGTACATACCCACTACCCAGCAGCATCTTTTCTGGCATTTATTCAGCATTCCCTCTGAAAGCCTTAAAATAGAATACCAACTCATTATTGTATAACGGACCCTTGCAAGGCAAAGCAAAATCGCTGCTGTTGTGCAGAGAGTCGAGAGGACCTCCTTCACCTTTCATCCGTATCATAGTGGTATCGTTACAATCTAATAGTTATATGGAGAGCTCGAGTGGGGAAATTGGTCCAGAGATGGTGCATAAAACCTCCGCCAATTGTCTCCACCCTCTCCTGTCCGCGGAAACTTCCTTGACATCCCGCCAACTACAACAAACAGCAGCTCCCATCCCACTCTCCACACTCTGCCGCTACCATCGCCCTCTGGGGGATCGTTTTCCGCCTTTTTGTCGTCACTCAAAAACTACTTGTCTTTTTCGTGATCCTCAGGCACCCCAAAGCCCCAGAGTACCTTGACAAGATGACGCCATGCCTTCGTGTCCTACCTCATTCCCCCAGCTCGGAGTTAATTTTTATTGTTATTGGTGTGCTGATGCATTGTCGTTGTGATTGATTGGGACGCCGTTTGGCTGTCTTAACTTTCGGAGGTCGCTGTTGCCTGCTCTCAATGTCTTCGTCCACATCTTCCGAGTGTTTTCAGAGATCTTCTGTTTTTTTCAACTTTGGAAATCATTTTTGCTTTTCCTTCCTCTCTATCTAAGGTTTTATGAAGATAAGGTTGCGCCATCATGATAATGATTTGCTAAATATTTCAGGTACAACCTCTGCGCTTGCTTTCGCCAACAGGCCTAATTGTCAGTTTCTTGCTCCTGTTTCTTCACTTCGTACTATTTTTAGGTTGGGTCATTTTGTACTTACTGAAGTTCGGAAAATACTTATGATGCGAGGAAAACAAAACATGAATGAATGTATGAATTTTATCCAGAGTAGGATTTTATTGGTATTTTAAAGCGTTAAAGGTTACATATATTAAAACTCTTGAACATATGTCGAAATTCACAGCAAAGTTTGTTACAGATTTTTAGGTGATAAAATCAAGTATTTTTTTCAAATATAAGAATAAACCCGGCCTGTCCGTGACTGTACGTAATACTGCCTACTCAGAGGTTCATATAATATCCTGAAATCCATACATAATTAATATTAAACTGCAAAAATGCATACAATTATTAACAAACCTGCGTATACGGATTTTTTTACTTTTTGAGTGGACATTGCCTGATTAATAATACGATAATATTACGTTTTGTAAACAAAGGAAATAGGCGTGTGAATATCAATAAAAATATTATTAATGTTTCCTGTTTCTAATAATGATCCATATTATATTAAAAATATACTTTTGTATTAAAATAGTGATGACCGCAAGATCGGGTTACATACAATCAAAATCACATGTTGTTTCCTTTTTAGCAAACAATTTTACATAAAAAAAACTTTTTAATAGGCCTTCCCTTTTCTGTCACCAATAAAGAGAATAAATTGCGCAATCAAGCGGAGATTTATACAAAATGTCGTTTGGTAAATGTTGACTTTACCATTCTTGGCGCGGTGGCATACTTAAGTGTAAATTAGTTAGTTGACTGTCCAAGTTTGCGCTAAATAAGAATAAATTCTCTGTTTATAATAAAGCTTTTTTACTCTGACATCAAAAGCAAGTTATTAAGTAGGCAATTATTGTTTAACCGCGGCGCATTCTCCGTTTATTCTTCTTAAGTTGTTCATTACCAAAAAAACAAGCAGATAAAAAATTCATTCAAAAGCGGTCTCGTTTCTTGCAGGCGCAATGTCTGATACTATCTTTTTCTCGGAAGGAGTCTTCGATCCTCCGTCCCTATCCCTTTTACTGATTTGTGTATCGTTCTATTTCACTCTTGCATCAATCGATACCCGTTTCTGGGCATTGTTGTTGACAACCTGCGAAGTTCAAACAATTCCAATAAGGCTTCAGAAAATTTGTGATAGCTTTAGGATCATAGCCCGCATTTTGAACATGCTTACCTGCCTTCCTGTTCTTGTTTTTTTTTTCATTCTCTGGCGTTAAAAACGCAAAATTATCGGGTATTATTTGTCGACTTCGGATATCCTAAATGATATAGGTACCGCATAGAGTTGGTATTTCAACGTAGTCATACATTTTAAACTATCGGTTATTTAGATGTACCAATCATTCATATGTAAACAGTAAATTAAACGTGATAATGGACTTATGCATAACTAGTGGACAGTATCCATCTAGTGGACAGTATCCATCTAGTTGACAGTATCCCCTTTTTATCGCTTTAAAGGGATGAATTTTGTGTTGTCTCAGCGATGAATGAAGCAGTCAGGGCTTTGAGTTTTGTATATAAAGATATCCTACAGAATTAGCTGCCTGTCTAGTAATCTACATAGCCGTTGGTATACCACTTTCTTGGCTTTTGCCCCTTTGCCATTAGTAAAGTCTCTTCGTGTACAATATTACATTTGCCTGTCATTGTCACAGTCTACAGATAAAATCGTCAGTCGTGTCATATCTCATTAAAACGTGAGGATGGACCATCACACTTCAATGCTGCGTGAAGCATTGCACGGGAATAACAAATTGATCAAATATCAGTCCTCTCCTTTACTTCTCACTCTCACTAAATTATTTTTCTTCACCACGTTACACTAAGTCCACCACATTAACACAATAATTGCAGCGAAAAATTAATTTTGAAAATGAGAAATAAAGAAGCCATTTGCATTTCATCGCTTCTCGGGATAAACTCCAGAGGATAGGCTTAGTGGGTGATACTAATAGTACCTACTCCCCTTTTCTTGCTGAGCAATTTTGTTCACATTACAGCCTTTTTAAGAGAATATCTGTCTGAAGTTTTTACTTCAAATGCAACTCTCATCAGAACCCTAGACCGCATTAAATGTTTGTCTTTGGGTTTGTGCTCTCGTGTGTAACCAACTACTTAATTCTCCTATTCATATTACAGAAACAGGGTATTCAAAACCGGTTTCAAGTCTTCCCTCGGAGACTTTCCATTTTTTTTTCAGTTTCCTTTCTGCCTCACTCGCTGCAATTAGTCACCATTCATAACATGGCGACGACGTGTGCGATAAAACATTCTTCTATGCAAAAAGAAAGCGCCGTCGTCATGGCTTATTACGCCTTGTCACGCGTCACATACGCGTGCGTTCTTAAAGTTATTTTCCACTGTAGACGTAAGTAGAAATAAATCCAGAAAAAGGAAACGACAACAAAAAGTTGTCTGAATGTCTGAAAGAAAAGATTTATATCTTCAACATCATCATAATTTTCATCATAGAGTTATTATTCTGAGGTGTCTGATCAGCACAGTCAGTATTTTTTAAACACTATGAACAAGCGTTTGACCACCATCCTGCCTGGTGCTAAGCAGCGATGTGGTGTAAGATGGAGCACACTTGTTCATTAGTTCTAAATGGATTTCAATAGCTTCTATTGTTGTGAATTACAAAAACAGATTACACAACAATTATTAATTATTATTATGCACAAAGATTTTAGCTCTGTCTGTTTTTCTGTTAACATGTATCATACATTATAAACCTTCCTCAATAATCACTATATGTATGAAAGAAAACTACATACAATCTTTAAGTTTTACCTATAGGGACAGACAGTGGGAGGCGACTTAGTTTTATACTATGTACTGAGAGATGTCCGAGTCTCTTATAACGTAAGTACATTAAAAATATGACTACTATTACGGCCGCAAACATGGCATCTTTCCTTTAAAATGTAGGTACACAGTAAAGTTACAAAAAATTGCTGGCCTAAACAAATAAACTTAAACCAAACACAGAGATCAGACTACAAAGACGTTACAAAAACTGCAGACTGACCAACAACAATCGATAAAATAATAAAGTAACATTTCGAGTATCCAGTTGTTTTAACCAATAGTCCACTAAATCACATTAAGCGGTACCACGTTTGACAGTAAACCCAATTCTAAAGCATTCACCGTCACATCCCCAGAGAAAAGAAGTTACAAAAACTTTTCCATTCCGATGACTAATCCCCAAACAAGCTCACTTTTACTATTTGCAGCAACCCCCCTGTAACTGCAAACTTTGTTTTTTTCTCTCTCTCTCGCTCTTACATTTCAATTTCACGCTAGAATCCCTTTTCCAGATTCCGTGATGAATAAATGATCTTCTCACCTCGTAAAGTAGGGGAATGTTTACCCTGAGGGAGTTTATTTTAAGACTTTGTGGTCGGTTTTCAGTTCGTCGAATGTTTTTGATTTATGCTGAGTGGGTTTATGAATGTTGCAAGTGTGTTTATGAAGTGCCGGCTTGTGCCCGGTTCATATGGATTCTATTCTAGTTAAAATAGTTTTTAATATAATGTTGAAGAAAGATTATATGAAGTAGGTAGGTACATAATGTATAACTATGTTTGGCGGCTAACTACACACCGGTTAAAATGAATATCCCTTTTTATGTACAAACAGATTCATTCGAATGACAAATTGTGGTTACGACGCAATACCGCAAAGAATTGAAACGAATTTGAGTTCAACGTTATATTTATAACTTACCGATAGTAGTCTAATGGGCTTCGGTAGTTGAAACACATAGACAAACGTAGTTATGCGTCATTAGGAGCATCAAATGCACCTGTCAGGTAAAGTCCCTATCTAGCTGCAAATTAATTTAGCAGTAGTAATATTTGAGCTAGAGATTGTGATCCCTCATTTTTGACGTGACAACGTTTAATAACTCGATACTACGGGGTGCATGCACGAAAAAGATGACGTCATTGTCCCGTTCCGCAAGCGAGTGTACTACTGCAATGTTCCACGTTGTCACGTGAGACTCGTAAACCGACTTTACAGACAACCATTTTTTTTCTCTATTTTTAAACACACGTCACATGTAACAGAGCTGTTAATTGTGGAAAATAAGATTACGTAATTGTAGTTATTATTGTTTATTTTTCTGCCTAGCGTGGTGTATCCCTGTTGGCGCTCGCACGGGGTGACCTCAGCCCCGCTTTCTCATTTAAATGACATACTAATAATGTATAGGTAGAAGCTGGAAACGAGCAGGCGAAAACAGGGCTGATGATGATGTACGGCTATTACCCGAATGATCGACGTTGCGAATTTCGAACCGTAGATAAAACGTTTCGTGTACGAGTCCTAACTCGGCATGACAACTTCTCTGTCTTAGTCTCTCTCTTAGTCTCCGTCTTGTTTATCGTGATTTCTAAAGGAAACGCTCGAAACAATTAATCCTACTCATGCATGCACTGTGTGTCTACGAGATCTTCTCTGTGTAACGAGGGAATCATAGCGTTGCTGCTCTAAGACATAGTTATGTCCTACGTACTTATTGGGGAGTCTTCTGGTCCCGTCACTATAAACAATATCAAGTATAAAAAGTATCAGTTATTCTACATGACTGTCTACTAGCACCATAATAATGTATGCCCTTTCAAAATTAAACAAATTTTAAATCAGAATGAAATCGAGCCACGAAATCTGGAGGAAATGTTTAAATGTTTAAAAGTTTTACTGTCTAAAGTTTTCATATGATGGCGTGCTAGAAGGCTCATAGGTGACGACAGGCTGTTTGATGCTCGGCTACAAAGCCTAGAGCAACGCCGCAAGGTTGTGAGCCTATCTGTCTTCTATCGGGTTCATTTCGGAGAGTGTGCTACTGGAGTTGCATAACCTAATGCCCCCATCTCGTTTTCACAATAGGACAACCAGGAGAACTGCAAAACGTCACCCATACCAGGTGGATTTACCATTTACGTGAACCAAACGATTTGCGTCTAATTTCATAGTGCGAACCGCCAGGATGTGGAAAGACTTGCCGGAGTCTGTGTTTCCTGCGCAGTACAGTCTAAAGGTCTTCAAGTCGCGGGAATGAATAGGT
>SJJU01016100.1:0-15031 GCA_012932125.1 Conopomorpha cramerella
CCGCGATTTCATTCGCGTAATTTTAGTTCTTCATACAAACTATAACGCCCTCTATATAGCGACGCGACCAACAGGATGGGGGTAAAAAGTATCCTATGTCCGTCTCCCGGTTCTAAGCTACCTCCCCACCAATTTTCAATCAAATCGGTTCAGCCGTTCTTGAGTTATAAGTGTTGTAACAAACCCGTCTTTGTTTTATATATATAGATTATTATTATTAGTAATGTAACAAAGCCATTGTCGTAAACTGCAGCACAATAGGCCCCGGAGGCGTCGTGGACTCGAATAATCTAGGAAAATTATAAAGGCCAACAACGGTTTACAGCTTTTCTATTGAACGAGTGAAATTGCCCAGGTGAAATACACTGCCGTTACCCAGAAATGAAAATGTTATATTTATAGCTTTTACTGACGGTTTATTAAATATTTATCCGTTTACGCGGGAAAAATGGCTTATTCCGTATATCTAGCCTAGAAAATCCTCCTCAGTATGGATAGTGGGAAAACACGCGTTCAAGAATCTACTTCGTCATATAAATAATTTTTTCAGTTTACCCTAGGTTAGATTTTCCACGGTGGTTAATCGGAATAAGCCGGAAAAAATATGAAAATTGACACGAATTTTTTCCGATTGTATATTAAAATTTATCAAGAGACGATTTTTTTCTCAGTGGTTATACCAATCTGCCGTGCTTTAGCCGTGTGGTGACGGCGAATAGAATACATGTGTCACCACCCCAGCCCAACTTTTCCCGTCATGGGGGTCGTAAGAGGCGACCGAGGGAGCTCTCCAGAGAACGGGCCGCAGCGCTCTCTGTGAGTTAAACCACAACACCACTGCGATCGCCAACCCGCCTGCCAAGCGTGGCGATTACTGGCATTTCACCCCAAATGACGGATCTCATTGGGGTAGGCCCTCGTCCAGCAGTGGACGTTACGTGGCTGATGATGTGCTTTCACCGATATAACCTGGTACGCCATGGTCTTGTGAGTGGGTTGGAGCGCGAGCGTGAACTGGATAATATGGGTAACTCTACATAGTTCTTGTTCTCTAATCCATCTTATAATTAAGAAGTACCTATAAGCGGGTGGAATTATAGAAATATTACTTTTTCCGTTTAAAGTTAGCTATCGCTAGAACATTGCCTCATTTTACTTATTTTCTCCATTGACGTCGTGTATTTAATAAAAACGCAGAAATCATCATTACTTTTTTGCGTCTCCCAAGACGAGATAAAAATAATAGAGTAAAACTGTCTTCTTTTGATACATTGATATTTCAAAATGTAAAATGTTTGGTTCGTTTGTGATAAAAATAGGATATTTACGCGCCGTCCAGAAATAGGACGCTCTTTTCTTTCACACTCGCGCGATCATAACTTTGTTCCCGAAGTAATGTTCCTTCATTTAAGGATGAAGTGAAATTTATTTGAGCAGAGGGTCCGAAACAATGCGTCATCAGAATGTTCGGTTCTTTGAAACATTTTCCCGTGAGAAAAAGTACTCGCATTTTGTGAGTTGTCCTTTTATTATAACTTTCACATTGTAAACAGTGACTAGTCAACAGTACGTCACTGTCAATAGTCTCGCCATGAAATTAAGGTTGATCAGTGTACATTTTAAAGTGAAACTTTTATTACATCGTTTCAAACTTTTTCGTCTGTGTGTTGCATGTCGCGTGACGGTCGGCCGCGGAGTAGGGAGTTTCGAAGTTGAGTGGTTTCGTAAAACCACACAACTTTTATTTGTATCTCTCATTCTGAAGGTTACAAAGACTTCTTGTTTTAATTGAACTAACTTCTAAAACATCTGAAATCTGAGTGTACAAGAGTCATAATATAATTATTACAAATATACATCATATCATACATAGCGTCAGGTCTGTCGCCCAGAAGGGTAGCAAGTGAGAGAGTTAAAGAATTTTATTCACAGCAAATAAAGAGAAAACAAATAGCTGATAGGTACTAATTAAGGAC
Organism: Conopomorpha cramerella; assembly: GCA_012932125.1. Lineage (NCBI taxonomy): Eukaryota > Metazoa > Arthropoda > Insecta > Lepidoptera > Gracillariidae > Conopomorpha > Conopomorpha cramerella. Next base: position 1,977 of record SJJU01016100.1, read on the forward strand.
AGGAAGGGGAAAACACAAAAAATGCTAAATCATACTCATTAATGTTTTTTTGACATCAAAAAGGGCAGGCTGACTCAACATAAAACTCCGGTTTGCATATGCAACACTGATTTTCATCCAGTGCACAATATTGATAGCAAACTTATCCGACGAATAATTTAAAAACACTGTGTAAGGCTGTTTAAAAAAAAATCGTACCTACTCACTATGAAGGAAACCATAAAAAAGCAAACCGCTGAAACCCGAGCGATGCAATTCAATCAGTGGAAGCCGAAAGCATTTCCATCTGGTGGGGGTATTCATTTGTAATTTCCACAAAGTATTTTCGCGTTCGTTTTTATTCTTTCTTTGCCTACGCCGCGCTCCTTGGCCGCGGCCGGTTGGTATGTAAATCCGTCTATCAATATGCATGGGGGGGCAGCGCCGCCGATAATTGAGTCTCACCTGACAAAGCGACTGGGGATGTTGAAGATTTTCAGCACGACTCCGAGACTCGTTGGAGCGCACGTTACTCGTCATAATTGCGTTATGAAGTATCAGGTATTTCAACGACACGTTTTTGCCGAAGTGCGGCGCTAGTAACGTTTTTTATTGTTGAACCCTTAATCAAACAAAGGCTAGCTAGCTGTTCCCACTGGACCACAACATCCTTTAAACTTTATATTGAATGTCTTCATTGGAATTATCTAAGGATTTCAGCGAAGTTATCAGAGAATAATCACATAAGGTATGTAATACTACAGGACACATACCTGTTGAAACAGTAAACAATAATTTCACTTTGCACTTAAAAGCTATATTCATTAATTCATCATAAGCATTACCGAGTTTAATATGATGGTAATTAGAATAACAAACGTGAATAGAGTCCAAAATCCACCAGAAAAACACCTAACATAGTCTGATTCAGGGTTAATACATCGGAAGTCTCGCCCTGGACGCGTTCAAAAGAGACTGGAAGAACCTAGCAGAGGATTGTGAGCAGTGGATAATGGTTAGGAAGGCCTTTGCCAAGCAGTGGGAAACCATAATCATCATCATCAGCCACATAACGTCCACTGCTGGACGAGGGCCTCCCCCAATGAGATCCGTCATTTGGGGTGAAATGCCAGTAATCGCCACGCTTGGCAGGCGGGTTGGCGATGAACCTGAATGGGAAACCATAATAGGCTAAGAAAAAAAAATATTGGACGAGATTTTGATAGCATAGTTTTTCAGGACGATTCTGCGACTCGATGAAACGTACGTTTCTCATCAGAATTGCGTTATGAAGACATGTGAACTATACTATACTATACAATAATACATTTATTTTTCTATGAAAAATAAAAAAATAAATACACTTCACGCCTATAATCCCAAAGAGGGGTAGGCAGAGGCACTTGCTAAAGCAAGTACCCACGGTTCACCGAGCGTATTTAACCCAACGTGACAGGGGGTGAGCCCATCGCTGTTATATTAATATGGCAAATATTTCTATGAATACGGCAAAATTCCGATTAAAGTTAAAGTGCACTTCCGTTCTGACGGTATTTTTCTTAAATCTCTGTTTACATTTACACCAACACGGCACCGACGTCTTATAAAAGATTTTCCCAGCGATAAAGACGCAAATTACGAACACTTTCGAAGTAGGGAAGCGCACATTCAACCCTTTACTTCAAGATAGATGCCACCCATCAGCTAGCGGTGGAATAAAGCTGTATAGGGGTCTAGAAAAACGATTCAATATTTCACCGAAATAGCACAACATTCCCGTCGTAGGGGAGTTATGACCTTCTTCATTTGAGGCGAAGCGTCGTATGTCAGCGTCTTAAGAAGATAAATAAAAATAAATAATATGTTCCCGTGCTAGTCTCGCGCGTGAAAATAATGATGCAAGTTTGTATTCCTTCCAAAACACCGACAGAAAAGACGGCGTAATGGATAATAATAATGTCTCGGGACATTTCATTCATTGTGAGCTGGCCCCAAACTAGGATAACCTGTGCTATGGGCGGCAGAGACTGAAATGCCTACTTAGGTTCCTAATTACTTTTAAATTCATACTGCGTGTTACTACACTCAGTATGAATTTAAGGACTCCGTGCAATGATCTTAGAAACATTGTTGGGCTTATCAATATGAACAACTTTTACTTTGGCGACAAAGAAGGAAAATGAAAAGAAAAAAACAAACAACCTCCCTATAAAATGTCATCTCCCGACGCAAAAATTTTTCTTTATTGTATGGAAATGAAATTTTGTTTGCGTTTTCCCGTACTATCGCCATAGTAAAAGTTGTTCATATTTATGAGCCCAACAACGTTTCTAAGACCATTGCTCGGGGTCCCTTTACACTCGGTATAGATCGATAAACCACTCCGACGCACATAACAAATATCTCAGTTCATCATAAAGCTTAATGTTAGTAATGGTATGCTAGCTGCGGGGATCGAATCAGTTCGTCCGACCGTTTTCCTAGAGCTGTCTGATGACTAGTCCATACCGATCGTCAAATCATTCATATTAATGGATATTCTAGGTAAGAAGAGGAGTATTAGCTAAATTACTAAAAGACGCCAACAAAAGTTGTGGTTGTAAAAAGTTGTTATATTAGTATGCTACCCTTACTACTTTAGAACGTTTTTCCATCTCCAGAGCTAATACTAAAATATAAGGAATTTACGTGAAACTACAGTATGGCAGAAACAATATGGATTTATAATAAATGCAGTGGAAATGTGTTCTCTTAGAATTATGTGGCATGGACTGAGGATTGACACATAATATAATCGATTCATTTAAGCTCCAATCGTCAGACTAGAAAGGACCTACGAAGCTAAGATGTTTCGTGTCTTCAGAAATCAGAGACAATGGATGTGAGTTTACCTATACACTTACGCAATGCATGTATTGTCAAGCTTACTGAGTGTATGATGTGAGGCAGTCATCGTTCAATTCCCGGAATGCAAGCTTTTGAGGCTTTAAGCTGTATGTTCGTCATAATCGTTCGGCTTTCAAATATGCCCCTATGCGATAGTAGTGATGGCCTGTTCATGAACATTCACGAGAATGCTAAAGCAATATCAGGATAATCGACTCAATATACCGTAAGGTCCGTATTCTGAAACAATGATACTATAATCAGTTTGTAGTTGACGATTGAAAATAGTTTGTCTCTTTTATACTAACACGACTAGAGCGAGACAAAAGTGACGTACTTGAACAGAGATCTGTGATTGAAGGTAATTTTGGATTAGGTACGGGTTTGAGATAGATGGATCTTATATCAAACAAATGAAACTGAAGTCTTATTTAAGACATGAATAATAATATTTTTCAGTTTTTCTTTTTCTTATTATTGTTTTCGATGAAATTTTTTAATGTATTTTTTTATGGTCGTGTTATACTTAGTATGTACAAATGCACACACAGTACAGTACTTAGTAAGTATATTATCGGATTCGGCTGGCGTTAGAATAATATAAAAAGCGTCAAGGCACACACTTGTTTAAAGGTAAAAACTCCTTAAAACAGATATTTTACTTTATAATATCGCAAATGAATTGGTTGTTTTTATTTTATTAGCTGTACTACGAAGCTACTTGACAAAAACATGGAAAATTATATGGGAAAATCAACAGGCGGTAGTGAAAAAAGTTCACCTTTTTTAATAAATTTTGTTTTTATTTCTACAGCTGTACACGTATTCCGTAGAACTAGTTATCCGATATCCGTTAATTTTTTTTATGGTCTATGTACAGATGGTCTAATCTGATATTGCATAGTAGTTCAACTGCAATTAAATTTAATTAAATAAACAAATCCACTGTTTGGCAACCTAAAAGCTTATTCGCGTATTTCATAATAATCATCATGCCCACTTAATTGAACTTAATTGATCCCTAGCTACGTAATTATTCCTTTGTCTGATAAATTATGTGTGTAGGTAGCATTCAATTCAATCAAAATTAAACCGGTATTTTTTCATTGTACCTACAGTCACCTGACTGCCTGGATAGTATTTACTCAAGCTATGTTTTTAAATTATTATTTTTTTTTATTTGTACACATACTCAAGTCTTAACTTTACTTGAAACCCCTTTTCCAGCAAAGAATAGTAACTTTTTCGTGAACATAAGTATGCAGTAACAAGACCAAGTAATATAGGTAGATAGATGTTAAAATAAGTTTGAATAATACCCGCGATACACCTTTCCACATACTCCACGCCCATTAGGAAATTAATACTTAATGTAACGTAACAAAAGTTAGTACCTAATGTAGAAGCACAAAACAAGTTCAAAAGTTCGATGAACTGAGTAACGTTCGTGACAACAAAAGGATAACAACATAGATTATCGAAAGTTTGTTGTCACGTAAAATGCCAAAGAAAAGCCGTATCGAGTCTAATAATCATACTTCCTACTAATATGATAAATGCTAATGTAAGTTTTGTTGCCATGCTTTCTCGCAAAAACTAGGAACACGCCCCCGTACCATGAAGCCTTAAAGTAATGCCGTTGACGGTGTGTGACAATCCCTGTCTATCCCTGTCACACAGCGAGAACAATCATTATATTTTGTATACGTAGTATAAAACAAAGTCGCCTCTCGCTGTCTGTACCTATGTAAGCTTAGATCTTAAGTGCTACGCAACGGACTTTGATGCGGTTTTCTTTAGTAGATGGATTGATTCTTGAGGAAGGTTTATATGTATGATGCATGCATATTATAGCAGAAAAACACTGTTAATAATGTATATTGGCAAAACAACGTTTGTCGGATCAGCTAGTATTACTATAAGACCTCAGATTTTCAATTGGTTTTTACGAAACTTAGTGGTGAGATAGATATAAACTGGACGGGGATACAAGAACATGGCACACGCCGCATACTATAAACATTACTGGATAAACAGAGTTCAACACCGTAGGGCACATCTTCAAGTATCTAAAAATAAAATATCAAGTTGACTATGAAACTGTTTAGCTAAACGTGACCTCTACTCAACGAGTCTATTCGTCATAGAAGCTTAGATACAATATTTTTTATGCCGGCCACAAAATTTCAAACGAGCTCGAAAACGTGAAAATTCTTCGTTATATCCGTAAAAATACATCTGTTACATTTCTGATATAGTTTTAGGTTGTTAAGATTTCATTGCATTGAGATGTAATAACTCGTTTTTCGGTTTTAGATAGATAGGTAAGTAAAATTAACAACCGAAGTCTGGGCACACATACCTTCAGCGTTCACAAAATATTATTCTAATATGTTAAGACAAATAATCGCAACTTAGATAACGGCCTTGAACCTTTGTACTTTATCAAATCGACACTTCTATTCTCGATCTTAATGGTTTGATGTTCTTTAAGAATAAAGTAAAATGGATGAAACGGGTGCATGGATGAAGTCTACTTGAGCTCATTCAGTCTTACCGCTGACTGAATTGCAACCATTTACAATTGCCGCTCACTCATTTGTCGTATGTGACTTCAATGACCTATTACAGTACGCAAACTCATCCCTCGTCGTTACGTAGAGCACAGTCATGGGGTTATATGCAAATATTCCTTCATTCTTATTATTTTGCCTAAAGTTTGCCCAATCAACTTGGCGTCTGTGGCCAGAGTTTCGCCCTGAACCATATACCTGAGAACCCCGGATTCGGCCAAGCGACTACTTCGAGACATTGGCAGCTGACAATAGAACTGCTACAAAAAATCCACTGAAAGCCCCGTCCATTGTATGTCCGCGCATATTGATGGTAAATTTTCTCAATGTCAGATTTTATGAGCGATGCTATCAGGAACGCTTGCTTGATAACATGGCTTATGAGAGCTCTAGTGTCATCATCGTCTGGTAGGTCTTAGTCTACCAGTGAAAAGTTAAATCATTAATAATAAGACGAATATTTACGTATTACAATAATTTACAGCTACTCACACTTTATTTCTTCACGACTACAGGGTACCTTTGTACCCTCACAATATCTTTGTAGGTACTCTCAAACGGCATGTACATATAAGCAACATTTATTACAGTTTGAACACGTATAAAGCGAGAAGATGTTCACAGCTGCATCACAGTTACTCTTTGTTACTTCGTTGTCGATGAAACAAGGAAACAATATATTTAAAAGATTACATTTTGTGATGTTTAAGTTTCCAGATATTTTGTTTCAATTTTTAAACAATAAGTTATCTAAAATTACTGCCGTCTTTTGTACAAGTACTGAATGTTGTGTGGACGCATGATTACCATGAACAGGCTAGAGCGTTACAGGAGCTACAACTGTTTCGAGGATTTTTGATTTTTACATACATACATACATACACTTCACGCCTGTCTCCCAGAGGGGTAGGCAGAGACTACAGATCTCCATTTGTCACGATGCTGACATACCCCTTTCGCTTCATCTACATTCATACATCTTTTCATACATGACCTCCGGTTTCGAGTACTTTCACGCCACCTTCGGTCAGGACATCACCAATCTGGTCTTTATATGTCCTTCTGGGGCGACCTCTACTCACCCGGCTCTCCCAGAGGGGTAGGCAGAGACTACAGATCTCCATTTGTCACGATCCTGACATACCCCTTTCGCTTCATCTACATTCATACATCTTTTCATCCATGACCTCCGGTTTCGAGTACTTTTCACGCCACCTTCGGCCAGGACATCACCAATCTGGTCTGTATATGTCCTTCTGGGGCGACCTCTACTCACTCGGCCCATTACATCACACATATAAATCTCTTTCGTCAATCGACTTTCATCCATTCTCTCCATATGCCAAAACCACCGAAGCATGCCCTTTTCAATCTTGGTCACTACGTCTTCCTTCAAACCGCAACTTTTCCTTATCACACTATTCCTTATCCTGTCATTCAATGTCACACCTTTCATGCTCCGCAATGACCGCATTTCTACGGCATTGACTTTACTTTTTTGCTTCTTCTGCCATACCCAACTTTCACTCCCGTACATTAAGGTAGGTGCCAGTACAGCGTCATGGACAGCCAATCTTGCTTTTTTCGACATGAATTGGCTCTCCATAACACTGCGAAGGGCACCGTTAACCTTATTACCCGCACTCACTCTTCTTTCAAAATCTTTGTTAAACTTTGTATTTTTGGCGTTACAAGTGATGTTGTAAAAAGAGATCCCAAATATACAAACTCATCCACTTGTTCAACTTTCTCACCGTCAATCATGCACTCACAAACTGTCCTTTCATTATTTTGTACTACCATTACTTTGGTCTTGCTAATATTCACTTTCATTCCTTTCCTTTTCAATGACTCATTCATACAATTAATCATCTGCTGCAATTAATATGCCGACGGTGCAAGAAGAACTTGATCGTCAGCATATAAAAGGCATTTGATGATTAAACCACCCATATCTAGACCCAAATCACGACCTTTCAGATCTTCCAAACAACTGTCCATGAACAGATTGAACAGCCACGGAGACGCTACGCATCCCTGTCTGACACCTCTATGGATGCCAAACCAGTCTGAGTAGGTCCCGTTTACCCTGACACAGGCACTGGAATCATCATAAAGTGATTTCAAAGCCTTTTTATATTATCAAAGATTTTTGATTTTTGTGGCAAAGAATCAGAGTATCATTGATTACAATTTTTCCTACAATGCATTCAATGTAACAAAAAAAACTGAAGTGGAGCGTTGAAGGTCCACTGTCACTTCCCATTAGCTTTGAGATACACGTGCGACGAGGTATGTAGGTTCTATTTGTATTAAATAATGTAATTTCTATTTCGATTGTTCTAGTATTTATTCATGTCGATTTTCTTTAGTTAGGTTCATATCTTTTAAACACTGTTCATGCTTATTTTAAGAAAAAGTAATATACCTCAGGACCATCGCTATACGCCACGCAGTAGATTGGCGTAAGGCTTATGTATTTAACAAACAGAGTATCTACGCCTTCGTTTTAATTAAATGGAATTTTAATAACACACTCACGCCTGTAATCTCTTACTGGGGGGTAGGCTTGAGCGGGAACATAATCATATATCATAAATAAATAACGAAATGAAATATAATGACTTTGATTTAACGTATCGCAACGAAATTACTTTGATTAAGCGGAGTTTAGACTAACAAGTTCTTGCCGCAAGTTATTGACCAAGTTCTTGCTATTACGTTTAGACTAAGTGCAAAGTTTCTTGTAGAAGTTGGCTTTGCAAGTGCTCTGAAAGTATTATCGCGCAAGTTCTTTCCAGACAGTTTACAGTAAGCAAGAACTTGCTGCAAAATTGCGCTAAATATTTTCATGTGAGTTTACACTAATTGCAAGTTTTATATAAGCAATACTTGTGATAGTAGAATTCTAGAAGTTTTTGCAAGACTGTTTAGATGTATGTGAACATTGCAACAATTTTATTTTTGTTAATACCAAAAAGTAAGTATAGTCCAGGCGCTAGAGGTAGTCGAGTATGCATAATGTGAGTACCGAATTTCGCCAACGGATTTAAGTGAAGAAAAGGTCCAAGAAGAATAATGTGAATCTTGCCCGTCGATTTTTTGGTCCATATTTTTTTACCCCCTCTTCTCTTATTCGTAAAGGGAATGTATTGAGTACATGATATGAAATCATTTTAATGATTATTTTTGTAATAATTTATGGTTATAAGTTTGACGTATCTGTATGTCTGTGCTATCATAGCTCCCGAACGAATGAACCGATTTCAGTTTAGTTTATTTTGTATTAGAGGTGTTTTACGGGCGAGTGTTCTTAGACATGTTTGATGAAAATCGATTGAACCGTTTAAAAGTTACGGGGGGTTAAAGTGAGGATTAAAAATTAAACTTGAATAAATGTGTCCAAGTGGGATATTAAAGAGAACACCACGTATAGTAAATGAAAATTGTATAATTTGTTCAAAAGTTATGAGTGGGGGAAAAAAGTCGACTATACAAATATGTTCAAGTGGGGTATCAAATGAAAGGACAAGACACACATATTTAAAATCGGGGTATTTTTTTTTGCTGACATCTTGCAGAACACAAAAAACTTATTTTGTTTACAAAATAAAGTTCAAGTTCTTGCTGGAATATCAAAATGGCCGTTTACACATTTGACTTGTGTCAAGTTCTGGAAGTTGCAAAACTTGCTTATATAGATTGCTGAACCCTGTTTACACTATTGTAAATGACTTTCAGAAGTTTTCTATCGCGAGTTTTATTGCATGTCTAAACAGGCCGGCTATTTTACTGCAAAATTTGCAGAAGTCGCCTATATTTAAAGTTTACACATAAAAATTGCAGCAAGTTCGATGCACAGAGAAAACTTGCAGAAATGAACTTGCTACACGTGTACACAGCGATTTTGACTTGCAGAAGTCGACTTCTGCAAATTTTATTGCTAATCTAAACTCCGCTTTATAATATAAACTCTATCAATAAAAAGTAATTTGAAGGCTAGGAGCGTTGCTGCAGAAAAAAAAAAGAAATATTGCTGTGACATTTTTACACACGGTCACCTTACGCCAAACTACCCTGTATGATGGGTGTCAGAGACCGATATACTTATATAAATACTTTTAAATTCGTACATGGATAAATAAAAGGCGAGAGACAAGAAGGCGTGGGGTGATTTTGTCAAGGCCTTCTGCATGTCTGGGGTTCTTTAGGATCGCAACATTAACAATAAAAATGGTTTAGTAGAGAAGCTGATGTAGCTGTACATTTCTCCCAACTTCGTTTGTTTAAGTGTCGCTCACAAAGTTATAAAATCCAAGAACAAAAGTCTCTAAGGCCTTGTTCTTAAGAATAAACTAGAATCATATTAATCTCGACTAAAACATAAATTGTGTAACTCGGACAAGAAAGCAAAAAAAAAAAAAAGAATCTAATGCAGTAGAACAACAATACACTTTCATCTGTTCTTTACAAGCGAGGTCTGTAAGAAAACCAGCTGCAACGTGGACCCACAACTCACAGCATAATATTCATTTATCTCCGCAGTTACCCAGTTTATTTTGTTCCGCACTCGCAACAGATTGCGTCTCGACCGTTTCATGCGGTTCTCGGCAGATTGCACATTTCCAGTAATAGAAAAAAGTTTGTTCGCACTTTGCGACGACGAGCGTTCTGGTACGTCGAGTTCAGATAATTTTAGAAGTTTCTCTCTAAAACGTAGGTGTTTCTTTGTAGTGGTGTTGTGATGCTGGCATGTCACAAAAATAACACCTTTATACGAATGTTTACGAATAATGCGGTTTTTTTAACAAGATAACCCATTATTTTGGTAATTTTCATTAATCGTGAAATCCTTATCTTAAGCTTTTTAGTACCTAAGAGGTTGTGTATGGAATATTGATCAACTTATTGGGCACTTGGTCTTGGAATCGGGTGGTTTTGGGTTCGAAACCTACTGTACTGAACGTGTACTACGCAACATAATGTGAAGAAAAATATAAACCCGCACACCACAAGGTGTGTGAATCGTATAACAGCGATGCAATGGGCTCACACCACATCTTGTTGGGTTAAATAAGTTGGTGAATCGTGGATAATCGTGCTGACCAAGCACCTCTACCTTAGTATTTATTTTTTATTAGTAAAATTGTGTTTAAAAGAGGACGAAAGATGTCATCTCATTTCCATTGCAAGTGTGAGTTCCGCATGTTCCTTTTGAGTAATCTTGATAGATAACATGCAATATATCAATAAAGTTGCCGCAGAAGAGGAAAACGATGTACCGTCTTCAACCACTTAATTTGATTAAAAACGATGTCAAGAAGTACATTTCAAAGACTTCCGCTGTTCCAGATTGCAGTATTTAGATCGCACGTTAGTTATTCAAGATTTGGTAGACGCCATTAAGTGATTAGTGACTACGTAATGAAGTACTTACGCCACTATTTATAAAGTCTAAACTAGTGTTTCATCTGAATATGATACCATGTGACCCTCCCGACCATCTTTTCCTAGATACGAGAGATCAAGGTATAATTTATGTTTTGATCTTTAAGTTGTCCAAGAATCTGAAGCTGTGCTGTCAGAACCTGTGATTTCATGGTTTATAAAGATCAATTTGTAATGGGAGGTTGTCTTTTAAGTGCCTACTATCTTGGGGTTGGCAGATCCGGCGGGAATTCTCTGGTTTCGAGAACAATCGTGGTGAGGCTTGAGTGGAAATATAACAAGAGTTTAGCGCGGCACGGTTCTGTGCTCTTTGACTCCGCAGAAATTCTTTTGAGTTATTGCACGCGTGCCTCGTTTGTGTAGTGTCATTCTTGTATTACTGCACTAAAGTGAATAGTTTTGTTATTTTCTCGTACTGCTTGCGATGTTACATTATTGAATGAGTGTAGTTTTATTTCTTTCAATGCATAAAGTGAAAGACCAAATAGATATTGCTTAGTTAGGGGCTTATTTAGATAACTACTCCAGTAGATGCACTAGTAAATATCTCTTTTATACCGGTGTCCTACGAAGCCTAAGAGAGGTAATCACGATTCAAATTTAGTTTCAGCGTTCACTTCAGTCTTTAGTTTAGACATGGTGATGATGTCACTATATGAGTAATTAATATGGCAACATAGCTCTTAAAGTACAGATACCTCCTAAGTGCTCTATATAATACACGTAGGTACAAACGAAAATTTTCTAATAAAGCAAACACCAAACAATTTACAAACAGGAAACTTTCAAACAACATCTACGGTAGTTACGTGAATATTACCGACAGTCTAAGAGTAGACTTTATCTAGCCACTCAAAGCAAAGGCGGCACGGAGCGGCTTTTGATTAATAGTACTTGTTAAACACTTATTACTCTTAGTTGCAATGAAGGAGGTATTCAAGAAGACCGTCTTGTCTGTCTTTGTGCAATTTTCAATGTGCACTGCACCGTGAAGTGGAACCTGAGAGTCAGCCGGGATATGTCGCATCGCAGTATACAATTTGTTAACTGTTTAGACCTCACAACACAAGCAATGTGCCTACAGGAAGAGCTCAGCGCGCAAAGATTCGCGACACCTGCCATTGAAGCAGCATAGTTAGTTGGCTTGTCGCGTAGAATTCTCACTCATAATTTGGAACAAAGCAAAATGTCTGCTTGCGACACTGTCACTGAAGTTTTCGAAAGTCGTACGAAGTAAAAGAGGAAGATTGCATTGTGTAGCCAAGCAATTCTGACATTGGAACGCAACAAGAGGATTTCCTTCTGTAGTTAAGATAAAGTTAAAGAGGTATTGTTCTCGAAGACAATAAATTTTGAATATAATAGATATTATTATATAAAAATTCTCAGGACCCTCTGAAAATAGAGATCTGTCTTTTTGCTCTATATCTCTGCAGAAACAACCCTACGCAAGCCCCCAGTTTAAAAAAAAATAAATGCTTTAAGATACATTTAACCTAGCACTAGTGTTTCTGGGTGGTACAGAATAACCTATTGCTTAGAATGATAAAATATGTATACCTACCAAAGGGCAGTTTGACATATAAGACCTAAAACGGTGTACCTATTCCCTGAACTTATCGTTCTTACGAATGTTTTAAAAGGCGTGACTTATAGTGATATACATCAAGTGATTTAACATTAGACCTACAGTTGTTGTTGTTGTTGGGATCCTAAGGCACCCTAGAGGAGCAGAGAGCCCTGATCAGATCACGCCACGCCTTCCTGTCTTCAACTTGGACGAATAACCTGTTTATTCGTAGATAAAGTATTAGACACTGTCGCAAACTGTTCGCGTAAAGGAACTAATGAAAAAAATGTAACCTGTAATCATAATCATCATCAGCCTATATTCTTCCACTGCTGGACATAGGCCTCTTCAAAGTGGCGTGCAACCACTTTGTTTTCGGCTTCTCGCATCCAATTTCTGCGCATCTTGCGCATATCGTCAGTCCACTTTGCCTGCGGGCATCGTATACTCTATCCTATATATAATAGTAAAAAATAAATAATACAGCATGTCATTTGACACTATCACGCTACGGTATGATGTGCGTCTCATACCTAGCCCGGTTGGTGTAGCGGTCAGCATGTCTGCCTCTGCTCCGTAGGGTCGTGGGTTCGATACCC
>SJJU01016105.1:0-11572 GCA_012932125.1 Conopomorpha cramerella
GTGAAGTGTATTAAATAATTTATCAAGACCCAATTTGAGATGCAACATTCTACTTAGTTGTATTTACACCAGTCACCTCTCTAAGCCTATTAAGGGTTAGGCAAAGGTAACAAGTTGAGCGATATATACGAAAAGTATTTCTCCAAATATCGCCTCACGAAAATCGTGAAATCAAGAGAAAAATGGAATAGCTTACAAATCAGCCCATAATAGGATTGGAGAAAAGCTTATTTTGTTCCAGATAATAGTGAATGACGGCCGCAAAATGAGGTAGGTGAAAGTAAAAATACCTTGCGACTTCTGTGTACCTAAGTAACACATGTTTACAGTACAAGGTCTTTAGGTATTAGCACGTAAGTACTGGACCGACCGAGCTTCGCTCGATTATTATAAAATCGATTATTTTCCTTCGATTTTTTCATAACCCCATCTCTAGTTACTTCAATACCAAAACGTCCCCCGCACCGTCCTACGTATAGCATAGTATTACTACTCGGCAATAGATGTCAGTAAGAGTCGTATTAACAATTTGAGCATTTTTTCATGCCCGAAAACACGGTTGGAAAGATGTTTTCTAAAAATTAAACTTAGCTAGATCGATTTATCGCCCCCAAATCCCTCTACATACCAAATTTCATGAAAATCGGTGCAGCCGTTTCCGAGATTCCAATTATATATATATATATCAGATTGCTCGTTTTAACACGATGAAAGATAGTATAAGATTTTTTCATGATTTGTATAGTGAGACAGAATATATATATAGACAAACTGTCCCCATTTCTCGATTGTGTCCTATTTTGTCTTGATTGTCCTTATCCGACGTCAAGATGGATGGCGATGAACAAAAGTGGTTTATGCATGTGATAAGAGGGAGTGTGGTGGCCACGTCTAGCTGGTCTTGACGCAATACCTTTGGTTACTCCCAGGACCTTCCAGGACTCCAGTATGCGACACGGATGTTATCGTGTGAGTTTAGTCAGTAAGAGTCCGACTCTACTCTACCCCGTTCGCTGTCCACCTGGCGACGTGGCGTCCACGAGGATTCCACCACATTTAGCAAGCTAAAACATAGCACAACAAGTAATGTTCAAGTTAAGCATAATCTGTGATCGGAGTCAGTCATTCGGTAGGAGATGTTAAGCATTACTGAACACAGTTACCTATTTTAAATGGTAACCATTTGAAAACAGCATAAGTCGGATTCTTATGAAAAAATGTCAACCATAACTTCAATAAATTATAAACGATTTCAGGAAAAAACCTTTCTCAACCGGTTTATTACCTACATATTTATGTAATAAGCAACCGTCAAAAGCTTTCGAGGAATCTCATTTCAGTGCGACTCCTTCAACCTTTTAATCTAACTCCAATATTCTACCAAGAAGTTGTCACAAAGAGAAAATAAGTACTACATTTAGGGTTGACTACATCCGTTTCCTTTGGCTAAGGTCTAAATATAAACTTTTGTAAGTAACAACTCAGAAAGGGGTCTTGGAATTCTCTACCTTAAGGCACCGGGTTTTCTTCTAAAATTTTATCTCTTAACCCTTAATTCGAGAGCAACAACCTAATCTTACTAATATTATAAATGGGAAAGTGAGTTTTTTTGTTCCGCTTTGACGCCGTAACTACTAAACCGATTGCTTTGAAATTTTGCAGACGTATAGTTAGAAGTCCGGTTTAAATAACAGGGTACTTTTTATCCCGGAAAAATTTGATATTCCGGACGGAAAACAAAAATATTCCTTTATACCGCAATATAACCGAAGTCCACGCGAGCGAAGCGGGCGGAAAACTAGTAGGTAGATAAATAACGTAATAGTATTAAAAGTTTAAAACGGGTATTGCGGCTGAAAAATGAACCAAATATAAACACCGTATTACCCGTTTTAATCTTTTAATAAAATGTCAGTGCGCATTTCTTTAAAAAATGATTTAACATATCCCTCTAACCGCCAATTTTTGTCATGACATTACACCAATCACGTAATTTTGTAGTTAATAGAATTTAACAGACGGAAACAAAAAAAATCGTCCGGCTGTTACAAAGGATAAGTTATTGTACAGTACAGTCAATTCTCGAGCGACATCATTTTTTGGTGGTATTTTGAAAATTGTCGGGTTATCAATATTTTCATGCACAAAGTGTCAAACTCTGCCGATTAAAGTGTTGCAGAACCAAATTGAGAAGTGTTAATCTCAGTGAGTTCTTTACTGTACTTAGCATCATTTAGCATCAGTAACGGGATTTACAGTCCCGATAGATTTATCAGAATTTAGAGGTATAATCTAGATACATATTTTCACAACGACTTCATGATGAAGCAAAATATTATCAGGGAACTGTAGTAGTATCGTCCCTAGCGTCACCAGTCCCTAAGCGCAACGTTCTAAGAAATACAAATAAAAAGATATCATAAGACCCTGTGAATGGTTGAAATAAGCGAAATTGCAATAAGCATGACAGTCAATCATACCGCGTATTTGTCATATTATCGCGCCTTTCTTGAAATGCGTGGTAGGGCTTCTCCTATCACATTGGTGGATGAAATGTAGGTTATAGATTAAAAAGGTTAAAGTTATCACTATGTCTGATGGACCCTATTATAAAAATACTTCGTATACTTTATTATCTTTTCTTCAGGTCCAACCCTACTTGTTTCTTTCTGCTTGTAAACTTCAGAATGTAATAGCATGAAACCTTAAGCCAGGAGAAAGCTCTAGATTGTTTTTGAGACCGTCTAAGGAACAACAGGCGTGACTCATTAGTTTTGTTTTGACTTTGAGGCGTGAATAAATTATGATTCTTTCATATTCATTAACTACCCTCAAAAACTACCAGATAAACACAAACACATTGATCAATTTCATACAAGTTTTCCCAACCGGGCGAAGCTACCCCTTAATCCGAGGTCTGTAATTACGTCCCTTGTCAGAGTTCAGAAACAACAACAAACTGTGTAGGTACGTTCGCCGTTTGACCTCCTTGATGTATAATCAGATTAATACCTGCGGAGATGCTGGCCACTGGATTAATTCTGAGGTTGATACTGAGGTCACACTCTCTAGTTTGCTAATGGAGATTATTACTGAAGAAAATATCTTTAGAAATTTTTCCTTGTGACATAAATTGGCACCTGCTTTTGACTGTTTCATAACAGAACGGAGTTACCAGAAAATATCCAATACAATGTTCTCTAGTTGATGTTCATACATACATACATACTCTTCACGCCTGTCTCCCAGAGGGGTAGGCAGAGACTACAGATCTCCATTTGTCACGGTCCTGACATACCCCTTTCACTTCAACTACATTCATACATCTTTTCATACATTATTCATTATTTAATTATTACTGAAGAAAATATCTTTAGAAATTTTTCCTTGTGACATAAATTGGCACCTGCTTTTGACTGTTTCATAACAGAACGGAGTTACCAGAAAATATCCAATACAATGTTCTCTAGTTGATGTATCAGTGACGTTTTGATACTTAGGTATCGGTAATACTATTGTTGATTCTTCAAGATTATGGAGACGCAGTCGTCAGCAGACGCCGTGCCTGATGTGCAGACATACTCCAGCGTGATGTCGAAACTTATGTTCTAAGATAGCTGAGCCGCTGAAATGTATGCTTCTTGCTACTAGATATACATATACTTTTACGTCCAGTCAACGATGTAGAGCGGAACCCGTATTTTATTTTACACATATAATCGACTAGCTGACCCGACAAACGTGGTTTTGCCAATATCCATTATGTGCAGTGTTTCCCTGCTATTATATGCACATACTATACATATAAATTCCTCCTCAAGAATCACTGTACTACTAAATAAAACCGCATGAAAATCCGTGTAGTTGTAAATATCTAAATTTGAGCGTCTGTGGTCCAGTTGGTCGGATACTTGACTTGTAACCGGGAGGTCGCGGGTTCGAGTCTGACTACTGGACGTGTACCAATGGGCCGGCTACTGGACGTGTACCAATGGGACTCTTTTTCAGAGCCTATGTACGCAACGCAATTCTCGTACGATGAAGGACCACATCGTGATGAAACCCGCACACCACAAGGTGTGCACCCTATAACGGCGATGGGCTCACCCCCTGTCACGTTGGGTTAAATACGCTTGGTGAACCGTGGGCATTTGCTTACTAAGCAACTGCCTCTGCCTACCCCGCTTTGGAAATAAAAGTGAAGTGATTTTTTTATATATACGTATAAGCATACATAGGGACCACAGACAGCTGGACGCGACTTTATTTTATACTATGTAATGATATTATAATTTTATGTAGGTATATTCATAGAAAATAACAACTGATATTAATTATCATTATCGCTAGCCATTGTTCCTCCACTGCCAGATATAGGCATCTCCTGGATAAAAGCAAAATGGATAATAAGCAGTTGTTAATACGAGGCAATATATTAATGAAATAGTATATAATATTTTTTTCTCTTTTCATTGTGTGAAGGTCTTCTTATCTTCAGAGGTCGAGAGATAGTTACTACATCGTAAAAATAAACAACAATTGATCTGTTTGTATACAAAGTATATTGTTCAAAGAATAATTATGATAATAATTTTAAAATGTCTAATGAGTACTCTGTGAGAAATAAAAACAGAACTGTTTATTCGATTTGGTTTACGTCAAAATATGTTGCGCAACCAGATGGCAATACAAAGAACTTTTGTTTTTTTACACATAGGTGTTATTCTAAATAATGAACTTAGTTGAACATACACGTAAAACATAATAAACATCATTAATTTCCTTGAGTAAGCGTTTTTTACTCCACTTCGGCAAACCACAAAATAAATGAAGGATACATTTTTTTCAAGATGTTGGAGGTTCTCAAAATCGTTAAACCAGTTACTAGAAAACTATAGTTCAATTATGCTTTGCAATTAGGTAGGTAGCAACAAGGTTTTTTTCACCCGACGGACCACGGATGGCTCTTCTGAAGGAGTATCTGGACCGTTTAGAAGCCTGACTACAATTAGACGAAGATGATATTATTATGTTACAAAGGATCGTTATGTTTAATAGAGCTCAAAGCGTATTCTTTCAAAAGTCCACAGTCAATTGGCAGACTCTTGCTTGAAGACCTTGTGATACGGATTATGAAACATTTAACACCAGAAGTTATTTCTACATCGGGACCTTTCACGGCCAATGCCTCGTTACTAGTGGTTGTTACAGTCGTTGTTGTTGTTGTGGAATTGGACGGCGTGTTAGGTGAATTAGGTTGCTGACCGTTGGTCGGTGTGTTACCTGTATTACCGGAATTACTAGGCAAGTTTCCACAGTTAGGCAGATTACCAGGCACTGGTGCATTATTGTAATTAGAATAACCCCCTGGATTGTTTGGTGCGTTAAAATATGGATTAGGTGCATTGCCATAATTTGGCATCACACCATAATTATTAGGCATATTACCCCAGTTTGGTACATTACCAGAATTAGGGAAGTTACCAAAATTGTTTGAAGGTGGGACAAAACTATTGCTACCTTGATTGTAGCCATAGTTTAAATTGGGATCATAACCTGGGTACGGTGTAGGGTTTATGCTAGGTGCGTTGTTAGTGACAAACGCTGGTTGTACATTTGATGGATTATTTAATGAAGGTTCTGTGAAGGAAACAGACGCAGGTGCATCTGGAGTTTTAGTTGTAGTACTTTGTTCTTCAACAGACCTTACTTTTCTGTCACTATGTTGTGTTTCAGAATTAGGAGATACAACACCGCTGGTAGGAACAGATGCTTGTGATGGAGATTTATTTTCAGTAGCGATTGTTGGGACGCTAGAATTGGCATTTTCGTTCACAGTGGGGGGAATGAGTGGCACATTCTGTGATGGATTAACAGTAAAGTCATTTTGAACAGGAGGGTTTCCATTGTTCGCTGAATTACCAAAGTTATTTGACATTGGAATATTAGGAGAAACATATTGTGGTACATTATCGGGGGTTTGGTTCGGAACGTAGCTTGGACCGTATTGTGGGGGAATGTTATAGGGTGGAATATTACCATAATTGTTTCCAGGGGGTGCGTAATAAGAATTTTGCTGTCCCATATTACCGTACTGATTAGGTAAATTACCGGTATTGTATTGATTTGGAATAAAGCCTGGATTTTGATATCCCACATTACCAGTATTCGGCTGATAAGGTAAGTTTGGATTGTACTGATTTGGATTATTAGTTGGTGTACCATAGTTATATTGAGTGTTAAAATTTTCAGCGTTACATTGAATGGGGTTACTAGGATCAAACTGAGTATTACTGTTTACGTTTGTGGTTTGCGCATTATTGGTGGAGTCATTGGATTGATTTTTACTATCTGACATACCATTATTGGCAGCGTTCGTGGTTGTCACTTGCGTAACATTGGTGACAGTTACTGATGAAGCTTGTTTGTTGGTTGTTCCGTCAACAGCTGATACGAGATCGAAACTCGTCGTAAGTTGACAATCGATCTTTACTTCTTCAAATTCGCCTGTTTCCTTCACTATTCTCAATTTGCATGTCTCGCCGGGCGTCGGCCGATATGTATTTGTTTGTTGGTAATACGGATCGTGGTGATGGTGATGGTGATAGTCGAGCTTGCTGGACAGTCTTCCAAGATTGTAGAGCGCTAGACCAGCCAATAAAGTACCGTACCGACTTCCTGAATTTCTGTATTCGTACACGTAGGTTGGTGGCTGTCCTATAAACACTGGATGGGTAGTTGCGCCATAGTATATTTGAGGCGGTGGACTGTAATGGTTGTAGATCTTTGTTTTCACTACTGTATTGTGAACAACATGATTGTTGTTACTATTTGTCACAGTATGTGTGTTGCCGTACGGCATGTTCTGGTGCGGATATGTTTGTTGGTGATTCGTTGAAGGGTAATTGCCTGATACTGTACCGCTTGGTGGGTACGTATGCTGCTGTGAATTTATCGGACGCCCTTGTGGATAATTGTAATTCTGGTTCATATTAATTTGATGTGGGTATTGATTTAAGGGAGCATTTCCTGAGCCTCTGTTGTTTGCGGGGTAAACGTGTTGTTGCTGATTTGGTACACTTTGCACTGGAATATGTTGCTGATTGTGATTTATATTAATATTTGGTGTGGGATAATTATTATACGGCTGATTATTCACAGGGTTATTACCCGATCCTCCGACATTCGGTGGGTACGTATGCATAGGTACTGGCATTGGATAGTAATTTTGATTCACATTTCTTTGTGGGTTATTTGGATTGATCTGGTTAGGCACACCCACTCCGTTGTTCGATTGGGGAACATGTTGATTTTGTGCGAATGGATTCTGGTTTTGTACATGTGTTGCTGTAGCTCGTACTGGTTGTTCTACGTTTGCCTGATTAGTTTGACTTGCTATCTGATGATTGTTCCAGTTCCCTTGATTCTGTTGGTTAGCTTTGTGTAGAGGATTATTTCCCGATCCCCCCGTGCTTTGTGGATAACCGTGCTGCTGCGGTTTTGTAGTTGGAATCTGTGATTGTGTGTGGGAGATCTGCGTCCGTGGTTCAGTATGAATTGGATTTGCACTTTGATGATGTGTCCTTTTAATTGAGGGCGCACTTGGTATCACACGTGGTAATGTTCTTGTTGTCACTGGTCTTGTATTGTGGTGTCTTTCCTTTGAAAGAAAGTCGTCTATGATCCTTTTATGGGACGTGGATGGGTGATTCGTATTAGAGTTAGTTTTATACCTCGCAGTGTTCCTCGATACAGATCCGCTGCTTCGTGGAGATGACCTTCTTTGATATGCACTAGAATATCCATTTCTATCTGTTCTTCGTCCGGCAAATATCCCCGGAACTGATAATGCCAGTACGAAAATTAATATGTAAAGCGTGCGCATTGTGACGCTCTTAGATGTGTACTGTTTGATTCTGAATCCATGAATAATATTATCGTTTATTCCGAGAACTGTTAATAATTATTTATAACGATATCGGTAAAGTTCTTGACCTTCGACACTTCGAACGAACAGATCATTATGCTGTCTTATGTTTTGATTATTTCGGTGAGACATTGCAACAATACAGGACTCGGGATTACTTTTGGGAAGTATACAGGAATTAGTTAATATTTTGCATTGGAAAATATGCCTATTAAGAATTTAATTAGTGATTTGTTTCCGGTACATATGTTATAAATGTGAAGGTACGTTTGTTTGGCTGAAAAGTCCTTAACGAAACTTATTACACATTTTTTTGGATATAGGCATTAGAGTTAACAAAGCCGGCAGGGTCACATTTTCGAGATTAAAAAACAATGATCTTTGTAAAATAATGAGACAATTCGTATCGTTTCATATTGTTTTTAAGTAAATTTGTGCCTGTTTGATTTCAAAACGGGGTTCTTCTAATGCTTTCTAACTTTTGAAAAAAATATTGCAGATCGAGAAACTGTCATGTTGTATTTTATCTGTATATTCCTTAGATAACGAGTTTGGGTGACATAACGGGGTAGAGCTAGTTTTTACATACGCTGAATGACGGAAGATTAATGCTACTACTGTATAGTAGTACCTATCAAAATCATTTAAAATTCCTTGTCTTTTGGTATGGATTTGCTTATATTTTTATAGTCTACCTAATTTGACGTGCGCACATAAACATGGAAGCACAATTAATGAATATGAACATATAATGACTAGTTTTTAAACAACTTTCCGGCTTGCTATTTAGTTTCGTATGCTGAATTTTATCCCTCAATGTGTGTATGTATTTGTAGAAATAGAAACACACATTCTATCACCGTGTCAGACCTGTAAGAATGATTCTTCTGAACAAAAGACTCCCTCATTCACTCTTCACGGTACTGAACAGAAGTCTACCAATCCTTATTGCAGTTCAACATCTCGTCGCATGCAAAAACACGATCCTAGATTCAAAGTTTTCAAAGAAAAATCTAATAAAAGAAAACCAACCAACAAGTAGAAAACAAAAGCCACCTTAAAACTAATGTCTAGCTTATCGTGAGCACTTTTCTTTAATAGCATTCTGTTCTGCTTTTTTATCTCTCTCGGTAACGTTGGTGCGACAGAGATAGGTAGTGAAGCGCCGCGGGATAGTGTCAACAACTCTATCGGTTGGCTCGAGCTACTACGACAAATATGCAATCTTGGAGTGGCCGAGAGAAAAATCGAAGAAGGACCTGGTACAGTTTGAGCATTGATAAAATATTATAAAAGTTTAAAGTTCTAATGTCCGTTTTTATCTGCGTCTTCTAACGGACTAAAGATGGTGAACCTCCCTTAGTAAATTCAGCCTCATGATTTAGGTATTGTGAACTTCATCAATACATGGTATAAAACAAAGTCGCCTCCCACTGTCTGTGCCGTTTTCTAGATAGAGTGATTTTAGAGGAAGGTTTATGTGTATAGTACATTATGGCAAGGGAACACTAATAATAGTGTATATTGGCAACATAACGTTCGCCGGGTCAGCTATACATTAACGCTAGTGCGATGGATGGATATGAATCGTTCGTTAACAGACACGCTTTTAATAGAAAACCACCTTTAAACGGGTTTTCGTGCTTTTTTGTGCTTGGAACGAAACGCTCGAAAAAGCACGCCAAGGTGTCAAAACCAGGTTTATTGGTCATTACACTTTAATTCATTTTAAATACGCCGCAAGACCTTTAGGTCACCAGCTCATATCCACGGTCCATTCGCAAATTTAATTTTACTTACGAAATTTTATCAGTAGTTAGACTACAGTTACTATTCCTTCGAGAGCGCCGTAAAAAACAGACGTTTTCTAAAGGATTAAAAAAGAACTCTTAGATTATTCCTCGAGCGATCTTTAAGCGAGTTTTCGTGCTTGGGCTTTAACGCTCGAAGAAGCACGCCAAGGTATTAAAACCAGGTTTATTTGTCATTGACAGTTTATCATTCATACACTTTAATTCATTTTAAATACGCCGCAAGACCTTTAGGTCACCAGCTAATATCCACGGTCCATTCACATTTTACTAACGATATTTTATCAGTAGTTAGACTACAGTTACTATTCCTTCGAGGGCGCCGTAAAAAAACAGACGTTTTCTAAAGGATTAAAAGAAAACTCTTAGATTATTCCTCGAGCGTACTGTACTAAGCTCACTCGTGTAACCGAGTGAATTGGTGCACTTTACAGAAGCGCGACGACTGAGATGGTCAGTGGTGTGCTGTGTACTCGACTTGTTTACTTTGCATTACACTGTCGGTGTCTCTTTTTAAACGACAAAACAGTCGTAGAGAGCTTGTAGGCATGACTTTCGGCGGTTTATTTTTTTAAGCGACTTGTACTTTTAAATGAGGTTTCTCAATTCGATCGCATACCTTATGTCATATACAAAAGGCATACTAGTTTTTGCATGTTCGTTGATAATTTCGTCGTTTATGAACGGATTTTGATGATTCTTTTTTTCGTTGGAAAGAAAATAGGATAATCAGAGTTTGATTGTAAACCAGAAACATCAAGGCGTAAATTTTTTTTATAGTAGTTGCGGGCGACTTTTACTGGTTGAAGTCGGTTATAGTTACTATAAGATTATTAACCGACTAAAAACAGAAGTTTTAGGCGTAACTTTTTAATAGAGTAGTTCGATTTTGTTATTTGTTCGCGGATACCTTCGTCGTTCATTAACTGATTTTGATGATTTTTTTTCGTTGGAAAGAAGGGAAGATATTTCAAAGGTAGTCTCATGATAAGAAACTCACGGTTTGATTGAAGACAAGAAAAAATCGAGGCGAATTTAAAAAAAAACCGCCGTATAGGCGACTAGTATTGTTTGAAGCAGGTTCTTCTTGCTTTTAAATTGTTTGTGATAAAGTTATACTTGTATTCAAACGTTTGTTCTCCGCCTCCATCGTTATCTGTAATTGAAAATTGCTTCTAGAACGTAGGTTTCTTATACCCGAAAAATAAGGAAAAGTTATTGTTTCTTTTGTAAAATTTGTATTTAAAAACCCTCTGTTCTATCTGGTAGATAACGTTACAAAAAATCAGTATTTATTTTGAATTACAAGTATTTATTTTGAAAACTTCAATTGTTGCCGCTCTTCAATAAGCAAAAGAAATAAATGTAATTCATTTGAAAAGTAAAGATTTTTTTATACTTTTCATCCCTCCCCTAGCTTTCAAAAGAAGTACCTATTTACATTATAATTTTTTACTCCTTTGTTTTTGCTTTTGGTTTTATAATTAGGAGAAATTATATTTTTAATATTCTCTCTTTCTCTAAACTTTACGCAAACTTAAGAACAGGTAGATAAATAGGTAAATAGTAAATTTACATTTTCACACACAGTCTTTACCCCGAACTTACCCCAAACGCCCCCAGTACTACATGGGCCAGAGACGGATACACACACAAATATACACAAATACTTTTGAATACATCATAGATAACAACATCAACTATGTATATTTATAAGATATTTATTCTCTCTTATTATTTTAGTATTAGGTTAGAACATGCTCGACCGTATAGCGACACACTCTACCCATTACACTATAATATGTTAAGTTCCGTTGTATATGAATCAGGTTAC
>SJJU01016107.1:0-12346 GCA_012932125.1 Conopomorpha cramerella
GCTTTTAAGCACTTGTTGGATGTGTCTGGGTGTTTTATTTATATAAGTATGTATTTATAAGAAAAAAAAAGTATTGAAGTAAATATATCTCGTTGTCTGATTTCCATAACACAAGTGCTTTAGCTACTTAACATGGGATGAAGGCAATGTGTGTGTGTTGTTGTAAAATATTTATAAAAAAATATTTATTTATATCTATTTACATTGTAGGAGCCGACTATGGTCTCTGAAGATTTAAGTACATTCAGGTCATTGAACTAGCAACTTGAAACTGAAGTTCCATATTGACATTCTTAACACCTTTCCATCCTACGGCTCTATGTACCCCATTATGGGCTCTTAGTCCCATTTCGTAGCTGGATTTGATATCTGACTATAACACGGGAAATATAATAAATAGATCCATCTGGAAGTTGACTACTAATGGGCAATGTTCAGTGCCCTTGTTTCTCTTAGTTATGACAGATGGCGCTAGCTGTAGTAGGGGGATAAAAGTCAAGGAAACTTCAAACAATCAATATAGAAGGTTAATTAGTTGGATTGGTTAATTTATTTATCGTTTGTTTACATGTTACAAAGGAGTCTGAAGTTTGAATAACTTGCCCAGTTATTAAAAAAACTGTACTAAAATACAACTGACAGAAGTCCCCCTGGACACCTACTAGCGACATCTAGATAAGCAATTTTTGGAGTTTGAAAAATCCCCATTAGCTACGAAATAGGTGTAATTCTTTCCCGTGTCGTAGCCAACTACCAATTCCAATATTGTTCACCGGGTATATAGGCGCGAATATAATCAAAGACAAGCTCGAGCTTACCTTTGTTATTTTACTCGACGTTTCGACGCAGTTGCATGCGTCGTGGTCACGAGTGGACTGGAGTGCGGCGGCTGCGACGTACCCTGGTTTGATACGAATCCGCAACTACCCTCAAAAAGTCTCTATTTCGGCACACAACACTGATGTCATCGGCTGTAGGTACAAGGAGATCTTTTTTCCTATATACCCGGTGAACAATATTGAGTTATAATGTCTGTGCGCGTTTCATTATAAAATGATCTAACTACCAAATCCACCTGTGAAATAGTACTAGAAGTTTTTGGAGATTACTCGGTGAACGTGAGAGCATGTACAGTTTTCTTTCCACGAAAAACCTAGTAATCACTACATTTATCTACATTAATGTTAACAGTACTATGTTACATTGTAGAGCCAATCTCGGTGTTCGTTTTCACTCTATAAATTTTTATGTGCTTCCCCCCTCCGTTGTTACTTGTTGTACTTGTAATGCGTTTTGTTGGAAGAGGCTTTTATATTTAATTCGGTGGGAGTTTCAACTAATTTGTGTTCCGAAAGTTCTCTCGCATACTACACAGTAGTTGGGTACCTAGTGTAGATAGTTCGCTTCGGAAATTGTTTGCGCAAACTGCTAGTTAAAGCTTAACGTGGATGATTCAGTTAGATACAGCAGTAATTTGTGGGTGAGGAATTTAATTTCGGTCTTTTAGATTAGGTTCAACTTTAACTTATTCATGTACACTACTGTGCCAATGTTTATGTTTTTCATTACTTCAAAAATGCTTATCTTGGTCTCTTTTTATCTCCATGTACATATTATATCTATATTTATAAAACAAAGACGGGTTTGTTACAACACTTATAACTCAAGAACGATTCAACCGATTAGGCAAAAAATTTATGGGAACGTAGCTTAGAACCAGGAGAATAACATAGGATGGATTTTATCCCGTTCCTGTGGGACTGAGTGCAGTATAGAGGGTGCTATAGCTGAAAGTACGCGAATGAAATCGCGCGGCGTCCACTAGTAAATAAATAAAATACATAATATTACTATGAATATTATTTACCCCTCACTAATAATACGCTCACACTGTTTTACAGCGCAGGAAACACAGACTCCAGCAAGTCGTTCCACATTCCGGTGCCTGCTTGATAAACGACAATTATTGTCAACTGCAATTACACATCTATGTCCATTGCGTGATTTCAATTTCATATTTTTCATGAATTTTGTTTCATCTCGAAAATGTAAGACAGATATTAGACGCTCATTCAAGCATCATTCAATTCCATCAGTCATGATTTATGGAATGACTACTAATACTAATTCAAACATCATTCACTATATTAGACGATAGGAAATCCGTCAATCACAATCATGACTGTGGTAAAACTGAGATCAAAACGTATCGTCTAATGTCTACCTAAACTGAAATGTCATAGTAATACACAATTGTCACGTTTGTCAAACAGGTCGCTGGTGGTTCGCACTATAAAAGTCGGTGCACACGAACGTGTTCTTCATACGAATTAGCACGTGCGTCACGTACAGAGTCGGGAACGATAACGCAAGCCTGGTCATTGTATTCTGTGTACTCCTAATTAAAAATAAATCTGCTTGATAGTCACTAATGGGTTTTGTGGGATTATATCCATTAATGAAACGTCCGCGGCATTGTCCCGGCCATTTCGCTGTGCGGTGATTCCTGTGACGTTTTAGGGTTGAAAGCGTTCCCATTTGTGCTTTTTATTTTTCCACCCCCACCACTGTTTGCGGCGACATCACCTGTCAAAATGCATGTGAGCTGAAATCGAGTTGAATTTCTGCCAAAGGATTTTGGATTGTGCAAAAGTTTGGTGTATTTTTTTTTCCAGTCTGTCCTGGAATTGGTCTGTTTTATTCTGTAACTTTGTTGGAATCAAAATGTCTATTAACGGCAACCCTGACTAAGACAAAGAGAGACATCTCTCTTAATGAGAATACATAGTACCTTAATATTAATTTAAACGAATTTGTGTAAAAAATTACCAAGTGCAATTTCATTGTTGATAATTTACTTTACAACTCCTATATTAACCCCCTTACCAAAAAACGCGTTGTCACTTACACAACGGTTATTACAGGTCTAACTGAACTGGTTATTCCGTATTTGACATACAACTGACAAGTTAAGTTGAGCTTTGTGTATCTTCCAAATAGCAATTCCGCCATTATTAGTAAGGCCCTAAGTCTTAACACAACCGAACATAAACGAAATTCGAATTTGAAAATGGCGGATACTAATAATAGCTTAGCACCGGGACAAATTAAGAGCGTGCCTATCAACTGAAGTGTGTCGAACAATCTGGTAACTTTCAATTTTGCAGTGGAATATCGCGTCCACCGTCTGTCATTGGCAAAAAGCAGACTAGTCGTCGACCACGAAACTTAGCCACGTCGGCGGCGGCGTAATACTGAAAACTGTTCATCAACTTATTGTGGCTTTGCTTATTTTCAGTACGCCACTGAAGTCTGGGCGAGCTGCAACTTTTAACGAGTTGCTTGCCGAGGTTCTGCGTCCCCAATATTTTGCCGTGAAATCAAAAGAACAATCCCTCCAAGTTGGAGAATTTTCCGAAATGCCCAACGTTTTTTGTGAGAGCTCTCGTCCTGAGTTATTTGCTGTTAGCGAAGAGTCAGCTATTGCTGGGCAGACGCTGTCGGCACATTTTAAATTTGCATCAAATTAAAGGGTTTATTTAGTGAGTAGGTTAATTGTTTTACCTGCTGTCGAGTAGTTGAGAATAGTTTTCTGGGTACCATTATGTGAGTGGAAATGTTTGTTTACGTTTTCATAATTCAGTGGTATTTACCTTATCTTATATCTAACCGAACGAATCGGTGAATTTTAGACTCGCCACCAATAATTTGAGCATATTTTTTTTACTCAAGACTGACTCAAGTTTTATTTTTATTATTTTGTAGGTACTCGTAGTATGTAGTAAGTTCCATATTGTTGTCTGGTTTAGTTAATTTTTGTATGTTTCATCACCTAAATATAGGGTTCCGTACCATTATTTTGGTTGTACCATTATTTATCAAACTATAAATACTGTTTTCTTGTGGACACTTGTAGATATTTTTCCATTGTGACATACCAATTTAGTCGCTGTATTGTAAACACTTTCAGGGACACTCAATTGAATACAATAGACGTTTCGTTGTTATTACGTCGACAAGCGGGATATGTCCCCGAAAGTGTTAATAACGAAGTGGAATTCATATTCGACCTTTTCATATTAAAATCCGGTCCGGCAAAATAATATTGTTTAATTCTACATACGTTTCGAGTTACCAATTTTATCCGCAATGAAATTTAATTGGCTAACCAAAATATGTAAATCCTCTAAAGCGATAATTGTGAAAGTCAACTGTAAACATTCTTAATGGTCATTTTGCAAAAAGGATTTGGTTGTCCCTTCACGCAACCCAAAAGGTCCCAACAATTAGGACCCAAGAGGCCTCCGAAAAGGACTTTGTATAATTGTGGCGAGGAAGCCTTTTTATCTCGTTCATCGAACCTTTCGACCTTATTTCTTTTGTGTTTAGATCGACTTTCAATTACACAATTTGTTATTGGAGAAGGAAAAGGTTTTCTCTCCGGAATACAGTAGGCAACAAGTTTACCTATTCCACGAAACACGTCAATTCAGTAAAAAAAAACTATTCAAATTTGTGTTGCTCTTTGTTAAATTGCGGGTAGTTGTACAATTAAAATGTGTAATTTGTTCCATATTTAGCGTTTATTTTAAATGAGTCCCATTAGCATGTATTCATTATAATATATATATTGTGCTTTGTGAGGTGGCTTTGTAGCGGTAAACCAATAAAACAGAATCTGCACGTATTATATTATCAGGATTGATAATTTCGTTTTATATTCACTCACACTCACACACACACACAGACCATCGAAATTGAAATTAAATTCAACATAATTTATCATGTGAAACTGCTAATATTGTATCTCATTTTAGATACAATATTAGCAGTTTCACAACAAGCGTTTGACGACTATCCTGCCTAATGTTAAGTTGCGATGTGCTTTACGATGGAGCACACTTGTTCATTAGGCACCTATTTACCCCAGTGACTTGAAGACCTCCAGACTATACTGCGCAGGAAACACAGACTCCGGCAAGTGTGGTAGATACATAGAACCCTGAACCTTGTTTATGATTATTGTACTTGACTCATAGACAACCAAAAAATTGGACTTGCAAGAATGAAGGCAGTAAAAAATCCTGGATTTTTTCGAGTCAAAAAATGCCTTTCGAACTTTTCCCCATCCTTCTCGTGATCTTTCAATGTTGCGAACGAATGTTTCAACTAGCGTTTGTATAGCTAACAAATAACTAAGGCAAGACGCTTTATCCTCGTCAATCGCACGACCTGTACCTACTGAGACTTAATAATAAACGTCGGGAAAGTCTACCTCTATTGTGCCGATTGTATGAGCGAGTGGCTTGATACCATATTGAGTAGCTGGAAACTTTATAAAAGGGAATTCTCGAGAAGGATCCTACCACGAATCACGCAGGAGGATACATTTTTTTTGAGGATAAAATTTATTATCGTCTGTAGTCCAGTTGGTCGGATACTTGACTTGTAATCGGGAGGTCCGAGTTCGAGTCCGGCTACTGGACGTGTACCAATGGGACTCTTTTTCAGAGCCTATGTACGCAACGCAAAGCTCGTACGGTGAAAGACAACATCGTGATGAAACCCGCACACCACAAGGTGTGTGAACCCTATAACGGCGATAGGCCCACCCCCTGTCACGTTGGGTTAAATACGCTTGGTGAACCGTGGGCATTTGCTTATTAAGCAAGTGCCTCTACCTACCCTGCTTTGGGATTAAAAGGCGTGAAGTGTATTTGTAATTTTTTTTACACTATCTATCTGAAGTGTGCATGTATGACGACACTTTAGCTCGTAGTACGGATACAAAACCCAAGCCTCGCTCCAGATTTTACTGAGGTCCAGTCGGAGCTAGATCTCTTAAGAATACAGAAGAAATAAAAGTCCAGCAAGTTCTGGAGACTGTAAAGCTTGAATTGTCTCTACCTTTTACCATGTGACCCAGCTCTTACAAAGTTGTTAGACTTCTCTCGCAGTCAATATTTAGATGGTTGCTTAGTGTCTTATGTTTCTTATCTTGCTGGTGTTAAGCTACGGTATGGTGAACGATTAAGAACATATTATAAAATAAGGGAAAATTGATACACTCGGTTTTTTTGTAAAAGAATCAACGGTTTTGGACCCTGAACAGTTTAAGCATAGATTAGCTTCGGGTAAGGAAACGTTTTTTGTTATGCTATGTATGTAATTATGGAGTTATACTTTGAAATCACTCTATCTACTAAAAGGAACCGCATTAAAATCCGCTGCGTGGTTTTGAAGATGTTATAAGTATACATCGGAAAGAGACAGACAACAGAAAACTTTGTTTTATAAATTCCATTTAGTGATAGTCAGTGAGGAGTCTTCTAAAAATCAATCTGTCAAAGACAAAAAAAATAAATGAAAGAGATGCAACTACGTCAGTCTATGAATGTTTGTCTTCGCACTCGCTCTTTCGTTCTTTTTTTAAAGAAAACTGTGTTTCCTGCGCAGTACAGTTTGAAGGTCTTCAAGTCGCGGGTGAATAAGTACCTACTGAACAAGTGTGCTCCATCGTAGACCACATCGCTGCTTAACATTAGGCAGGATGGTGGTAAAACGCATGTTCAAAGTGATTAAAAAAAACACCTCATTCATTAAAAACATACCTTAATAGTTTAAACCGGGTGTAACAGCGCGAAATTAACCAAAGACAAACATTAATCACATAACGAAGGTAAGCTGAATGCTTGTCTTTGGGTAATTTCGCGCCGTATCACCCGGTTTAAACTATTAATATAGAGGTAATTCCAGTGCGCGTTTCTTTAAAAATTGAAAAAAACATGTTTTTTTATACATATGTTCCGAATGAGATTTTGTTTACGATCAATCGCGATAGAAAGCCACTATACCCTGATCAATGTGTATTACTTGAACTTTAACGTGTATAGTAAAGTATCACATACAAGTTCAGCGTAATTTGGTCATTGAAGCGAGTAAAACTTTTTCCACGCTCACCTACTTGTAGTTTTATCAACTTTTCTAATGGTACTTGTTTTGAGAGCTGACTATGGAGTGTGCGTGCGATTCACGTAAAAGAAAAACGAAAAATAATTCTGCTAGAATCTCCATAGCCATCCAGAGAGGTAATGCTGCTAGTGTGTTGGACACTTTCGAAAAGGATACATGTGGATTTAGTACATATTGAGTTTTTAATGTTTAATGTATTTATTTTGTATTGGATTTTTAATGTTTTATTTATTGAATTTTTAATGTATTTAGTACCTATTTAATGTATTTTGTATATTCAGTTTTTGTAAAAGACTTAAGGGTAGTAATTCTGCTATAATATGCTAATTGTGAAAACTTAAAACAAAGGTTTAAGAAATACAGTTTTTACAACAAACTCTTCAGCTTTATAATATTAGTATAGACTAGCTGTCCCGGCAAACTGTTGTTCTGCCATAGGAAGCTTTTGTACCCCGTTTATTGGAAGACACCTTTTAAACCTTCCCTGAACTTCCACGTGTGATTCAAGACCACAATTAGCCAAATCTGTCCAGCCGTTGTCGAGTTTTAGCGAGACTAACGAACACCAATTCGTTTTTATATATATAGATAGATTATGCTTTTAAAAAAGAGTACTTTCAACATTATTAATTAATATACAGAGTGAATATGCATGTCATATTATACTATAAGCATGAACTGCGTTTAACGCTCCTCATAAAGCAACACTACACGCAATAATAGCCCTACATATAGTTAATTTTCCGGTCAAAATGCCTCGGCTATCACTCGTGGCACTTACAACGTAAGAAAGTTGAAACGTCACCTAGCCCATCATAGACCGCAAATTGTATAGGAAATATTGTCACCATGTTGTGAACGTACATAGTAAGTTGCAAAGTGGTGTTGTATAGAAAAACCTACACAATTGTCAAAGGATTAAAGCCGGGAATCCCTTGTACGTGAGCGCCGCACACTAAAAGCTACAATAAAACGTGTTTACAACTGGATGTTAAATTTCGAATGCAGTAATAACATTCGTAGGCAGTGGGAAACTCATAGAGTAACTGTCTCTGCTTACCCCCTTATAGATTACTTGCGAGAGTGTATCTATTTATAATTTGACGGCCCCGTTGGTGTAGTGGTCGGCATGTCTGCCTGTATTTCGTAGGGTCGTGGGTTCGATTCCCACCGCTGACAGGTACTTAGACGATGAGCTTTTAAGTACTTGTTGGATGTGTACATACATACACTTCACGTCTGTCTCCCAGAGGGGTAGGCAGAAAAATAGCATAATAGGTACATATACGGTGCTGTCCCTTTGAGATTTTAGCTTTTCAATTGCAAATAAAATAAAACACGGCTATTTAAATCCTCCGCTGCACCCTTGCTCCCGGCCTCAATCCGAGTGATTGATGGATTGATTGCAACCGATGACTGCAGACTTTTTTTTAAGAATATTGTGCAAAAGTCTAATCTTAAAGTGGAAACTTCATTGGCTCATGTTTTTAACAACCTTGTTTTTTATTTTACTATTCTTATTCAAAGCTGCATGTTTCCCATATTGTACAAATAAATAAATAAATAAAAGACAATCAAGCAAAGGCAATACATCACATATAATAAATAAATAAATAATACACTTCACGCCTTTTAATCCCAAAGCGGGGTAGGCAGAGGCACTTGCTTATACATATACCGTCAAGTGAAGAAAGAATTCTTGTTTGGAAGTCTCTTAAACTTTGGTAAGTTTATTTCCCATGTCCTTATGTATTTTCTTTTCTTTACAGGTAAGTCCTGCACCGGCTTTTCGTTAAGGACACTCTACTGGTGAAAGAGGTCTTCAAAGTTACAGGTACATTTAGACCAAAAACATCTAGACTCGCAGTCCTAAACGTTTACAATAAAACGAGACAACAATATAAAAAACCTGCACGAGTGAAAGAGTAAGAGATAATATTTTCCGCCCCTTACTGAGTACCAGGGTATAGTTGGATCGAAAGGTTGGTTGAGAAAATCGTTAAAACTGAAAGTACGCGAATGAAACCGCGGGTCGTCTACTAGTTGTTCTATATTTGAAGGGTACAGGAACAAGGAATGTCATATTTTTTTTGTTTTCAATGGGAGGTTTTCTGTTCTGAGAAATGTCAATAGATGGCACTACCTACACAGGGTTGTCATTTCATATTTTTATTTTTTGTTGACAATTCTTAGATGAGTTTCTAAGATCATGTCTGATTAGCGACATCTGTGAGATGTTTTGGAACTACTTTTGACATATTTGAAGCTATCAGAAAACCTCTCATTGAAAGAAACTTATTGTCTATGGTACTTTTATTCCGAACTAATGGTTCTTTTAAAGAAAACAACCAGATAGCGCAAAAAAGGCGGTTTTGTTTTTGGTTGAAAGGAAATAACTAGGAATGTCTATGACTTTAAAACTTTTTAATGTGTATTTCTCAAAATCAACTCACTAGGATATTCCCTATTCTTTGCCTGTACCCTTCATTTATATATAATTTTCTTTTATACTTTGAACATATTGAACATGCGTTTGACCACCATCCTGCCTGATGTTAAGCAGCGATGTGGTCTACGATGGAGCACACTTGTTCATTAGTTGCCTATTCACCAGCGAATGGAAGACCTTTAGAGAGTTGCAAAATAGACAATTTACGGAGATTGAATCGAATCGAAGGACGAAGGACAACGTGAGCTCACCCCCTATTATGTTGGGTTAAAACACGCGCGTGGTCCTGAACATTTGCTTAGCAAGTGCCTCTGCCTACCCCGCTTTGGGATTAAAAGTCGCCATAGTAAAAGTTGTTCATATTGACGAGACCAACAACGTTTCTAAGACCACTGCTCGGGGTCTTTTAACACGCAGTATAGTTAGGTTAGTAGGTACAGGCTACAAAGACAGGCTAACTAGGTTACGCAGCATGCGGCTCAGGTGTCTGAACACACCGGTCACACAACACCGTGGTCTCGGATTGCAAACCGCGCTAGGTACAGTCATCCAATAAAATGGTATTATACCCTAAGCTATATACTTTAGGGATCTGGTTAGCAGTCGAGGGAACTTTGAACGCTTGCGTGAGTTTGCTAATCGCTGGCATACAGCTCGAAGAACATATGAAGCCTGTAAACGACTGAAGACGCGACGAGGACCCGACGCGAAGTCTCCGTAATGTGGTCGTCATGCCCCAGAAGGGGGAGAGTTGGCAACAAAACAGGGACGGATGAAGATAATTTGTATGGAGTCAAGAAAACGTGTGCGTTGAAAAGAGGCAAAAGCAAATAGATGCGCACGTCTCCAGAGAATGGCCCGTACGCCGAGAGGCAGGCAGGGCTTGGGTGGTGGTGGGATTATCCCTGTTAATATACCCTAAGCTTAACTTTACTAGCAAACGCAAAACATTTATATATTTCTCATTCTCACGCAAAAACTATTATACGGATTTCAATGAAACTTTACAATTACGTATCGGAATAACGCATAGGTAATCATTATCATCATCAGCGCATACTTGTCCACTGCTGGACATAGGCCTCTTCAATTGCACGCCGCTGTGATCTGTTTTCGGCTTCTCGCATCCAGCTTCTGCCAGCCATCTTGCGCATATCATCAGTCCACCTTGCCTGAGACCGCGTCCCGACAAATGGAGTGTAGGACGCCTTCAGGCAAGGTGGACTAATGATTTGAGCAAGATGGCTGGCAGAAACTTCGAAAAATCCGAAAACAATCAGAGGCCTATGTCCAGCAGTGGACGTATATGTGCTGCTGATTAGGATGACGTTTTGGTAAGGATAAAATATGATGTGAACAAATTTTAGTTTACTGTACACACTTCGCCCCCCCCCCCCGCTCATCGTCCTGTAATTATGTTACAATTATAACTTCTGTTATTTGACACGATTTCCATTGAGAAACCGCAGGACTAATCAATTGTTGTAATGTAATATTATGATTATTTAATAGTTTACAATCCGGGATATTTTGCGTCGACTACTATAAAATAATTCATTTTTAAAATGCTGCAAAATTTTTCAACGGAAATATTTAACAGTTGTCGATATATTCGTGATTTTTATCGGGAAATTAAAAAAAATCTTAGCGGATATATGCAGTTTCAGCATTTCAGTAATATTTGGAAACTTTGTACATGAAAAATCCTCTACGGTGTTCTATTAATAGCCGTCATAAAATAGACATTCTAAAACATTCATATTTTCAAATCTGAAACACATTTTATTTATTCATATTTTTTTAGATAGATAAATCAACATAAAGCGCAAACTTTTTCGAGCGAAACTTTTTTTTGTAAACTATTTTAATTAGGCGAAAAAAAACACATTCCAAAAACGTACGAATAAAATAAAAACCGGCGTTTTTATCTAAATATATAAAAGGAAAAGCTGACTGACTGACTGACATATCAACGCACAGCCCAAACGGCTAAACTTAGGCACTTGAAATTTGGTACGGACGTAGCTTAGGTACCGTAGTGCACTAAGAAAGGAATTCAAGAAATTCCCACGGGAACGAGAATTAACGGGAAAATACTTTTGTATGAAAAAACTAAACCGCTCAAGATAGACGCTTGAAATTCGGGATGCAGGTACTACTAAACTACGCGAATGTAATCGCGTGGCGTCCACTAGTTAAAAACTAAAATCAGCCAAATCGGTCCAGTCGTTCTCGAGTTTTAGCGAGACTAACGAACAGAAATACATTTTTATTCTAGTGGACTCGACAGACGTTGTCCTGTCTTAACTATATCCAGGGTGGCCTGTGCCCAGCAGTGGATGTCATTTTTTTCTTTCATAAGAACCTTCTGCTGTCATTAATAAGCACAACAAAGAAAGAATTAGCGAAATCGGACCACCCGTTCCGGAGTTATGGAATGACAACGAAAAGTGGCTTTGATTTTTATATAATAGATACGAGTATATAGATAGAAAACATACATACATACACTTCACGCCTGTCTCCCAGAGGGGTAGGCAGGGACTACAGATCTCCATTTGTCAAGATCCTGACATACCCCTTTTGCTTCATCTACATTCATACATCTTTTCATACATGACCTCCGGTTTCGAGTACTTTTCACGCCACCAGATAGAAAAAGAAGATTAAAAATATACTATATAATATACATAGCAACAATTTCATAGGAAACTTAGTTAGGTACACTTTGGACAGAATTTCATCTCTCGGTGAATTTCTGTGCAAATATATTTAGTTCGCGAGTCAATGAGAAGGCAAACTAATCTATCTCAAGATTATTTGCTCGCACTATATACTTGGCATCTACTAGATACATACGGTACACTTACAATGAGGTAATGAACTCCAGTTTAATGTGAACTTAGCTTTTTTACCTAAGAAAAT
>SJJU01016110.1:0-21209 GCA_012932125.1 Conopomorpha cramerella
CATGAACCGGTTCCTGTGCCGAGCTGGTGTTGTCTCGCCCACGAGCACAAAGCCAGCCGCGTTCGCTGATGCTGTACTGGAAATTAACCATTACGTTCAATATAAGGATTATTAATAAAATCTCTGGACCTGATTTATAGCTGAAGGTACTGTTGCTGGAGGAAAAACTGGAGCTTCCGCATTTTCAGAAGAAGTTCAGAAACTTTTTAATTGTTAGATTATATTTTAATGAAACGCGCATAGATATTATAACTCAATATTGTTCACCGGGTATATAGGCACGAGTATTTTCGGGTTTCCTCCGGGTTTACTCGACGCATGCAACTGCGTCTTAACATCAAGTAAAATAACAAAGGTAAGCTCGAGCTTGTCTTTGAGTTTTGATTGTTTTCAACCTTGCAATCTATGTAAAGATTATGTGAAAATAACTGTTACATTAATATAAAAATACTCACAAAGCAGCAGAACAAAACTTCAAGACAGCCAAAGACTCAAAATTTGGCGCGAAACTAGTAACGACATTCAAGATGGCGCCGACTGTCATGGCCGCCACTAGCGTGGACCGACGGCCCAGGGTGTCAGCGCACAGGCCCCACGCATAAGACGACAGCATCACACCTGTAATAAGCCATTGCATTTTTTACATTATTTATTTATGTACATTTGACACGTACACATTTAGGGCCTTACCAATAATGACGGAATTGCTATTTAGAAGATACACAAAGCTCAACTTAACTTGTGAGTTGTATGTCAAATACGGAATAACCAGTTCAAGTAGACCTGTAATAACCGTTGTATAAGTGAAAACGCGTTTATTGGTAAGGGGGTTAAAAATAAGAAAATTAAACAATTAGACGAAACAAACACAGAAATTAACAAGTAAACATTGTCGGATTAGACGTGGCAAATGCAAAAGGGCTCTGATTCAGCGTGCGCTGGGAGTGACGTGGATTAACACAACACTCTTAGCGCTGTTCTTCCATCAGTACCCAAAACACGCTGTGCGAAAAGTAAGTTGAAAATATCATTATTACTTAGAATAGCAATAGTTACACAAAACTTAACGTATGTTAACGAAAACGACGTTTATTTTTATCTTTCGAATCATACATGACTTTCATCAAGCTTTGTGTTATGCTACTGTAAACCTGTGTGCAATAGCACTTAACGATGAAATAAACTTATTTAGATTTTTTAACGATAACAATAAACAATAATCCTACTTCTATTTGTATAATAAACGATTCGGGTTCGATTCCGTGTTGATACTAGCAAAATTTAAAAAATGTTTTAATGCAGTTTTGTTTCTTTTTAAAAATAAAGGAATGTTTCTTTTTAGTAAAATGAGCTAACTAAAGGATTTATAGCAGTTCCCCTCAAGGACCCTGTATATAGATTTAACCATACTTTTGGTATTATTCATTTATTCATTCGGTAACATACCAATAAGTCGTGTACATACCAATAAGTGGAACAGCAGATAACAACGCCTGCTGGCCTGAAGAGAGCTGGAGGTCGCAAGCCAGGACTGGTAATGCCACGCTCAGACCGAAGATGTCCAGGTACATAGCCAGGATGAGGAGACAGCACGTCGTCAGCATTCCGCAAGTGTAGTGGCCAAAACCTAGTCACAGATTGTGTTTCTCGTCGGTAAAGGAGTTAAAAGTACGTATTCAAGAACACAAATATAATTATCATAGTTATAAAAATATACGCAAGATGGCTGGCAGAAGCTGGATGCGAGAAGCCGAAAACAGACACAGTGGCGTGCAATTGGAGAGGCCTATGTCCAGCAGTGGACAAATATGGGCTGATGATGATGATGATATAAATATATTGTGTTCTCTTCTTTTTCAATGGCAATTTGCCAATGAAGTCTTTTGAAAAAAAAAAATAAGTGCCCACGGTTCATCAAGCGTATTTAACCCAACGTC
Source organism: Conopomorpha cramerella (assembly GCA_012932125.1). Classification (NCBI taxonomy): domain Eukaryota; kingdom Metazoa; phylum Arthropoda; class Insecta; order Lepidoptera; family Gracillariidae; genus Conopomorpha; species Conopomorpha cramerella. Next base: position 1,938 of record SJJU01016110.1, read on the forward strand.
ACAGGGGGTGAGCCCATCGCCGTTATAGGGTTCACACCCCTTGTGTTGTGCGGGTTTCATCGCGATGTTGTCCTTCACCGTACGAGCGTTGCGTTGCGTACATAGGCTCTGAAAAAGAGTCCCATTGGTACACGTCTAGTAGCCGGACTCGAACCCGGGACCTCCCGGTTACAAGTCAAGTATCCGCCCAACTGGACCACAGACGCTCTTGAAAACGTTTAGATAAAAGCAAGGGATGGTGTTAAAAATGCAAAAGAATCTTTGGATATGAATTATTGGCATACTAGAAGACTCCTAGCTTGAGAACTGAGAGGATTTATTGTTACTTTTTTCTACTGTAATCACCCAACGATTAATTCATAATTTTATCAATCTATTTTCACGAATGAAAACAGTTTTTGTACTGTACACCTGTTCTAGTTCCTATCTATCTTGATCACTTCCACGTATGACAGCACTCTTTATACCTTCTTCACTACCTTTTCCGTCCTCCACATGCTTTTCCAGAGATGGCTTGATAGATTTTGCAACAGGGGCTCAACGCATTCGATCAAAATATGCTTGGAAGATGTTAATTCGAATATGCTAATGATCTCAGTCAGTAGAATCTCAGAAAGCCTCGCTTAGATCGTCAAATACACACCATAGGAGACGTCCTATGGTGTGTATTTGACGAAACGGATACAGCTATTTTTCTAAAAACCATTTGCTTCCGACACCTTCCACGCTGTGTCATTATTATCATCATTATATCAGCCACTGACGTCCACTGCTGGACATAGGACACTTGTATACTTAATACAAACCTGCCAAATCCAGGGCCTCGTCATAGTGACACTTGCGTTTCGTGATCCTTTCCTGCATCACTTTGTATTTGATTCACTTCCACTATTGTTTAAACAATTTTATTCACTCCAAAGACTCGATAATAATATCTCTTAGCACATTATTATTGATATTAATTGTATTACACTTATATAGTTCAAAAATGTTTTAATAGATTCGTCTGATTTTGTGTATTTATTTAGATATTTAGTATGATGTGTTTGGACTCGATTTTGACTCCTATTAAACCTTAAGATTTAATATTTAAAGACCGTAAACTTCTTCTCAAGGGTCAATTACAATAATTTGATTTATTAAAAAAATGCTTTTCAATTCATTTAATTACGAAAGAGTGTCTTTTAGTTTTTAAAATTATATATTTAATTGAAATGAAATTAATATTATTACAAAATAGTTCCTTTCTCTCTAGTGCCAAATAGATTAAGTAGAAGTTTCAAGAATGTCTTCAGAAAACTAAAGTACAATTTGGTGCGTAATCTGTTTTATATAAGTAATATTATATTGCTAAGCATAAGCATCATCCTTTCAAGTAGAGCATGCAGTATTCAATATAAAGTTTGTAGGTATGTATTTAGATATACAGCATGTTTTGACGTTACATTTTGTTTTTTAACTAACTTCAAAAGAGGAGAAGGTTTTCAATGTGTATTGTGCATGTTTGTTACATTATAACTTTCAATTTGGATAACCTGTTTTGATGATTCTTTTTTATATAAGAGATGTTGCTTCCGGTGTGTTCTCATTTCAATTTGATACAGTTTTGACAATGGCGACTGCAAGGAAACCAATATGAGTGAGTAAAAGTCTTAAAATATTTCTGGTGGAAGTCGGTTCTTTTTGGTTTAAAATTATTTTAAGAGTATATAATTGTACCTAATAAACAAGTGTGCTCCATCACAGAGCACATCGCTGCTTAACACCAGGCAGGGTGGTGGTCAAACGCTTGTTCACTGTGTTTGGAAATAAAGAAAAAAAAGTCAAATCATGCTCTCGAATAACCAGTAAACTTTTCTTCGTATCACGCTATTATTTCCATTTTTCTACACGGATATCTGTCACTACCCCAGTTGTTATTTTTTCCTGTGTGTGTGTTTGTTTTTATTTATTTTTATTTATTAACAGAACACACATTACATTACAGAATACCCAATGCGCAATTTTGCTGACAAATATTTACAATTCAGGACAAGCATCCAAACTCCGAGGGAGCTCTCAAGAGAACGGGCAGCAGCGCTCTCTGTGAGTTAAACCACAACACCACAGCGATCTGTTATGGGGCAACTTCCTAACTAGTTTTTAAAAAAAACTAGATATTACACACAAACACTTTTATTCGATAAACTTAGAATTACTTATGAAATAGTACAAGAATACAGTGAATGAATTTGGTAGATGTTGATAGGTTTAGATACAATTAACGACTGATTGCCAAAAAGAATGGAAAAAGGTATGAAACAATATGCAATGACGTTAAAATGATTTCGAAATGCTGGTACAATGGAAAAATATAACAAACAAGTAAGATGCTTAGGCTAGGGCTTTACACAGGATGGAAAAAGTATGAAGCAATATGCAATGACGATAATATCATTTCGAAATGCTGATACAACTAAATAAATGTAGTAAACAAGTAGAATGCTTAGGCTAGCGCTTAACATATACAGGGGTGGTTTATAACATCTCCCCCCTCTAGACGAAACTTTACCCCTAAAGGGTGAAGTGGAGTCCAAAAGATCTAGAACATAATTAAAGATTTAGTAATGATTGTATACATAGAAATGGAATATAAGTATTCAATTGGAAATTGAAAACGAGTTAGTAAGAAAATGGAAACATTGCATTATTGAATACGATATAATAGGTAGGTTAGTATAAGTATTCTAGACTAAGTATATCTATGAACTAGAATTAATATCTAAATTAATAATAATGATCTAGTAATTCCGTAGATTTCTGAGGGATGTTGAAGATTTTTCAGGTGGATGGCTATGTGTAGTTAGTGTAGGAAGAGATCTAATAGATTTCTGATCATCTGAAGAACTGGAGATCTCGGACATTTCTATGGAATTACTGATTTTTGAACTGTGCTTAGTCTGTTTCTTATTATTACATTGATTATAAATTCTTATGCAATAACCATTAGAATTACGTTTCTTTCGGAAATACTTGATTACTTTATATAATATAAACAGAAAAATTAATGACAAAGCTACATAAGTTACAGTGGAATAATAAGAGTAGTATTTAACAAAATGAGATTTCTCTTGAGTCCGGTCAATATCTTTTTCTAAATCATCTAATGAATGAGCAGTATACTTCAAACCATCTAAATCTATATAAGGGTCTTATTTACTAATTCTTTGTCACAACAATTATCATTTGTAATATCGAAGTCAATAATAAGTTGATTTGAAATTCGTACAGTTTTAGATGAGGAAGGTAACAATTGCATTGCCTTAAAATAACCTATACAATCAGGAGATAGTTCTAGTATGCCAGTGCCTAGAATAGAGTAATCTTTTATGCTTTCATCACATTTTACACTTAATTTGGAAGATTTAGATTGTACATAGATCCATTTGTTATTGTTTAAGTTTTGCCAAACGTCGATTTCGCCGTGTATGATCTTAGGATTACATTCTGTAGGTAAATTTAAATTAATCTCTGTTAATAGTTTAGATTCACAACATGGACTACTTATACAAGAAAATACTGAGACATAAGGACATATTGAATAATCGGCATTAACAACTTTGCAATTAAGTATATTATCTAACAACACATAGTTGAGTCTGTCATCGGAGAGCGCTATGAATGACTTGGTCGGTTGAATCAAAACAAAAGTATGAGGATGAGAGTCTTCGTGTGGAGTAGGTAACGCGATACTTTTATAAACAGTGAACTTTGTCGGTGAGATAAGGGGAATTTTAATTACAAACACTAACTTATTGTTATAATAGTATGAACTGAGAGAAGCTATATCTATAATAGTATGTATATTATCTATGTTAAGAGGCAGGGGAAAATCTAGTTTTTTGTTGACGAAATTAGCGTTTTTAATTAATTCTCGGAAAAGGTTGGTGGGACTTAACACGCTTGGATGCAATATATTACTTTTCGCAAACAAAATTGAATTTAAAATGGTATCAAGGAAATTTGAAACGGTTAGAAGAGAGCTTTCGAGAATGTTTATCATGTTATTAATTTTAGAAATAGAAGTAAGATGTTGGGTATCCTTTGTAACTTGGGATATAAAATCATTCATAGACTTAATTTGATTATTTAATCTAATTTCATTTTTGTTAAGACGTGAGATAGTTGTGTTAAATGTATTTATAGTGGATTTTACTAAATGAATGTTTTCTTTCATTAGTCTGAATATTTCAGACTCAGTTTTCTGACACGCATCAAATGCTGAATCGTATTTTCTGGCATCTTCTGCATCTAATGTGCCAAAGAAGAATTTCAAAATTTCTCCACCGAATTCGAGAGCTCGCTTGGCTCTGTTGGGTTGACTTGAAGTTAAATGGGATAAAGATTCGAATTTCATGAAATTAGAGTTTAGCAATACTTGAATGGGGCTAAGAATATCCTTACAGTTCATTATATCGGCAGGTTCAATTTTAACACATAAATCAGTGGTTCTTGCTAAAAGATTTCTAATTGTATTAAGATGAGGTTCCATTGAAATTATATCTATGTATGTAACAACATTCCAAAAATCGTTATAAAAGTTTATATTTGCGGTAGAGTCGAAGTAAATACCGGGGCTGTGTACGACTGGGGTTATCTTGGAATCGGCGGATGAACGGTGGCATAGTGCCCTGAAATAGAAGGTTTACGAGTGAGCTGGTTTTATTTCATTGATATGGTATTTAATATTACGTCGATTAACACAGAGAGTGACGTTATTTTTATTATGAACTTTAATGATTTTGTAAGGGCCTTTCCATATGGGGGATAAAGCTTTCCGGAGCCTATGATGTTGTTTCAGATACACAAGGTCGCCAACTTTGTAAGATGTGGAAGAACAAGAGGGAGAATCGTAATATTGTTTAGAGGTTTCTTTGCTTTTCTGGATATATTCTAGAGCCTTTTCACGGCTGAAGCGCATGCGATATTGAAGAGCTCGGACATACTCGTCGTAGGTAACGTTATCACTAGTTTCATACAGGGAGTTGGGAATGTGTGGTTTATGACCATATAGGAGTTCGTAGGGCGTGTACTGAGTTGTGGTGTGTGGAGTAGTGTTGTAGCATAAAATAGCTGTGAATAAGTAGCAGTGCCAGTCATTTTGGTTTTCGTTAACGAAAGATTTGAGATACTCCTTGAGAGTTGCATGACTACGCTCAAGAGCACCATTTGTTTGGGGATGATACGGAGAAGAGAATAGAGCTTTGACTTTGAATATCTGGGTTACTTGTCTGAATAATTCTGAAGTAAAACATGTTCCTTGGTCAGTGAGAATCATTTTGGGAATACCGAAAAGAGACATGAAATGAACTAGGTTACGGGCTACTTCTTCGCTAGTGGAGGTTACCATAGGGTAGGCACATGAGAATTTAGTGAGGTCATCTTGTAGAGTTAGTATGAATCGGAATTTCTGGAAACCTGCTTCAGGGAGAGTACCCACTATATCTAGAGCTAGGCGTTCAAATGGTTGAGTACTAGACGAAGTTATGACCATAGGAGCTTTGTTGCATTTACGAAGGGGTTTATTGATTTGGCAAAGTTTACATGATTTAACATAGTTTTCGATATCTGATTTCATTGACTTCCAATAGTAAGAGGCTTTAATACGATTTAGCATTCTGTTTATTCCAGGATGACCAGCGATAGTAGAATCGTGGTTTTCCTTGAGGATTTGGGGAACTTCCGCGGGTGTAGGATAGATCAATTGGTTTTTATAGATATGAACAGTAATATTTGTATTATGAAATAGAAAAGATAGCATGTTGTAGATTTTAGTATAGGATATATTTTTTGTAAAAGGTTCAGTAAAGTTTGAGATCGCGAGGTCTGTGACTGTAGGATTATTATGTAGTATCATATTACGTAAAGATACGAGCAAGTTAAAAATAGATTTGTAATTTGTCTCTTCGTAGTGATGGACTTTAGTAAATAAGAAATAGTAGGTTTTAGAATCAGCTGAGAATTTATGCACGGTGTCGGGTTCGCGCTCGGATTTTAGCAAATCATCAGAATTAGAAATGTTTGAAAGGATTTCTTCGACATTAGGCATGGACGTATCGAAGTCGAGAGAAGTTGGAATAGCGATAGAGGTCAGCTTAGTTTGGTGCAAGTTTTCAGAGTGTTCAACAATTTTTGTGTTAAGGGGTTCTAAGGACTTAGTAAATTGCTTTTTAAAATATTGTTCGTAAGTGAGGTCGTGAGGGGAGTTGAGATATTGATTTCGGGTAGTTACATGAATAGGAGCATGAGGTACTCGAGACAGTGCGTCGGCATTAGAATTAAGTTTTCCTTGTTTGTAGATAATTTCATAGTCATACTCTTCTAGCTTTAATCTCCAACGTATGAGTCGACTGCCGGGATCCTTGACATTGAAGAGCCAGGTGAGAGGGCGGTGATCTGTGACGATTTTGAAAGAATTACCATAGAGATAGGGTCGGAAACATTTAACAGCGAAAATTATTGCGAGAAGTTCTTTCTCGGTGGTGGAATAGTTACACTCTGCCTTGTTCATGGTACGGGAAGCGTAAGCGATTGGGAGGTCTTTACCGATAGGGCCTTGAGATAGAACGGCGCCAACTGCAATATTGCTGGCGTCAGTTGTGACCACAAAAGGTTGCGAGAAATCTGGATATTGGAGGAGAGGTGCGGAAGTAAGTTTGTCTTTTAGAAATTGGAAAGCTTGTTCCTGTTCAGCAGACCAGTGAAATTTAACATCCTTTTTGAGCAACAAAGTTAAAGGTTTAGTTATTTTGGAAAAGTTATCAATGAAACGTCTGTAGTAACCTACAAGACCTAGAAAAGATTTTATTTCTTTTGGGTTGGTAGGAGTGGGAAATTCGGTAACGCATTTAACTTTGTCCGGATTAGGGTGCACGCCTTTGTCTGTTATGACATGACCTAGATACGTGACTTCACGACGTAAAAATTCGCACTTGTCGGGTTGTAGTTTCAGATTGAATTCTCGGAATCTTTCAAAGACTAATTGGAGTTTTGAGATGTGGTTTTCGAGAGTGTCCGAATAAATGATTGCGTCATCAAGATATACGAAACAGTGAAGACCTTGAAGGCCAGAAAGGGCTGTGTTCATTAAACGCTGAAAAGTTGACGGAGCATTCTTTAAGCCAAAGGGCATTCTATTAAACTCAAAGTGCCCAGACGTGCCGTTAGGGTTTAAAATAGTAAATGCGGTCTTTGCTGAGTCAGCAGGGTCCATCTTTATCTGGTGAAATCCAGAAACAAGGTCTATAACGGAGAAGTATTTTGATTTACCTAATTGATCCAGGATATCGTTGATTAACGGAATGGGATAGACTTCGGTAACAGTGACGTCATTGAGCTTTCTATAATCAATGACGATGCGCCATTTCTTTTGGCCAGAAGCATCGGATTTTTTAGGGACTATCCAGACGGGAGCACTCCAAGGTGAAATGGAAGGTTTGATAATGTTATGGTCTAACATCTTGTTGATTTGTTTGTCGACTTCTTGACGGTGACATTCGGGAAATCTGTAAGATTTAGCATTAATTGGACCAGAGTTACTCGTATTTATGGAATGACGGAGCGCATTGGTATGAGTTAGGGGTTCACCCTCGAGGTAGAAGATATCGGTGAATTTTCGGCAGCATTCGAAGAGAGCTTTTTTCTCTTCAAAGTTCAGGTGTTCATGGCGAATAAGATCTAGAACGCGTTGGGAGCGATTTTGAGAAGATGAAGGGTTGGAAGATATGTTCAAAATTGATTCAAAGTTTTCACAGAGCAAAGAATAATCGATTGCAGTGAGAGTGATTTTATAATCTCTGATTTCGATAGGGGTATCGGTTGTGTTTAGAATAGAAACATTAACTCTTTTGTTTGGTTTTATGCTCACCATGCAATTAGCTAAGTATACACCATCACTAACAATGTGGTCAAGGACGAGTCCTTCTTTCATATTAGATATTTCAGAGTCAGGGTTAGCTATAGCGCATTCAAGAATTCTTTCAGAGCGAGCTGGAATGATATAAGAGGGTTGGTGAAAAAGAATTTGTAACGAGTCAGTGCGTAGAGAAATAGAATTAGTTTTATAGTCAATATTACAATCGAAAAATCGGAGAAAATCGTTACCAATTATGCCATCAAATTTCAGATTAATTTCGTCTTTTATGACATGGAATTTGTAGGAGAGTTTGGAATTAGGAAGGTTAAAAATCATTTGAATGGAGCCTAATGTTTCACAATAGGTATCTGTGTCATTGATACCTTTTAATTTGATAATTTCGGATGACAATGATGGTTTTTTCTGGAAACTAGAATACTTGACGATACTGACACTTGCACCTGTGTCTATTAAAAAACATAGGGGTTGGTCTGATTCATCAATTTGAAGATAAGTGTATGGCAAAGAAATTTTCTTACTTAAGGCTTTAGTCTCGTAGCAAGGTAAGTCATTACTAATTTTATTTTCAGAAGGTTCACGCGACCTGCATGAACTTTGAGTTTCGGAGGTAAGTTTATCAGGGTTAGCACATGATATAAATTTTAAGTTCTTTTTCAGGGGTCCTGCGCATGATTCAGAGGTAAGTTTCTCGATATTTGAGCTAGATTGAGGTAGTAAAGGTTCGGGTACAGAGTCAATTAAGATATCAGGTTTAGCACGCATAGGAGGTATAATAGATTTGGTAGAACTAGTAGATTTAGTAAAATTGGTAAAATTTGTAGAATTGGTAGAATTGGTAGAAATTGTAGAAATGGTAGATTTGGTAGATTTGGTAGAATTGGTAGATTTTGTAAAATTGTTAGATTTAGTAGGCATGGTAGATATAGTAGGCTTAGCATGATATAAATTCGAGTTAACACAGTTTACATGACTCGACAGCTGAGGTCGAGGTGCTAAAGTTTCAGATAACGTTTTATAATGTAAGATAGAGTCATTATTGGTACCCTTTTCACAATTAAATTTCGACAGGCACCGAGTCGAAATATTATTTAGTTTAAAGACTTATTTTCGTTTTCATTATGGTCATAGTAGTCCTCCACAAAATGCACATTCGGCGTATTGTTAGGTACGCGAGCACTCGCGGGTGTCGCATTTCGCGGGAAGTTCGACGCGTAAGAATTAGAATTTTGATTCATATTGTTAGGATAGTTAGGCTCATAACGCTTAACATTATTATTAAATTGGCGCTTACGACATTCGAAAATTAAATGCCCGATATTCTTACAATATGAACATATTTTAGTCTTATTTTCAGAAAATTGTACAGAATTGTTATTTTGTCGAGATTGCTGTTGATATGATGTAGAAGGTTGCGGTTGGACATGGTAAGATCTGTGAAACGGTTTCGGGGAGCTATTATGGCGACTAGGGTAGGTTTGTCGTGAACTGGAATGATTATGAGGGTTAGGACGACTATGTGTCAAGCGAAAAAGTTTTTCTTCTTCGATGGCGTGACTAATCGCGTCATTGAGAGTCTGAGGATTACGGCACCGCACAATGTGTGCGAAACTAGGATTTAGGCCTAACATAAAGGTGTTTAGGGCAAGATCCTCCATACACGCGAAACGTCCAGCTAATTCCTGTTGATCTTTACAACTACATTGAATATCTGCCTGCAACCTAGTGAGGCAGGACTCCACTCTAAGGGAGTATTGGGTAACAGATTCGTTTGAGCTCTGCTTACAGTTCTGTAAATCTAGAAGAAGGTGTGTGCTGTGTTTTTTCTCACCAAAAGTTGATTTTAAAAATGATTTGATATCCGACCAAGTCTTAAACGTTTTCAAAGAGCATGCTTGTTGGGCTTTGCCCTCTAATTGACTTAAAATAAATTTAACAAGGACATTCTGTTGTTCCATACTCGCCAATGATATAGCATTTTCGCAATTGGTGAGGAAAGCAGGAAGTCCTTCCCTGTTCCCATCGTAAGGTTTTATAAATTTGGTAAGGACTGATAATGTGACTTTGTCACTCATTTTTGATTTTTGAACTTTGACTGGAGTTTCTACTTCAGAGCAGTACTCGTCGGATTCCTCTTTCTTCATAAAGATAGGTAGTAAGGAACAGCAGAAATTAAGCTTAATTTACGATTAAAAATAGATTAGGTACAATAAGAAATACGGATTGGAGAAACGGTGGACTGAGTCTTGAAATGTGAGGAACTTGGTAAAATTCGGCACTCGTAGAATAAAATTGCACTTTATAACTTCGCGTAGAGAGTTATGTAAAAATCACTCACAGTAAAATCACGACGATTGGTGACATTCCAAGCGATGGCTTGACCTCGGGAGTCGTATTGCGGCGGGTGCCGCCCGGTGTCAGGTTCCTCGTGGAGTGTGGCGAAATATCCAGGTACGCGGAGTAAAACCGCGCCGACCCAAGATATGAAAATTATAAAAGAAGTATAAGCTCGGTGTTCGTGGTGTTAGACCAGGTGCGGGCTCAACGAAGGGTGTTGAGACTGATCGTCGACCTGGGGATGCGGGCTCAGCTAGGTTGCTGAGGCTGACCGTCGATCCGGAAGTTGTCCGCTGGATTCGGGAATCACAAAGCCTTAGCCTTTTGTGATCCCACCGCTGCCACCAATTTGTTATGGGGCAACTTCCTAACTAGTTTTTTAAAAAAAACTAGATATTACACACAAACACTTTTATTCGATAAACTTAGAATTACTTATGAAATAGTACAAGAATACAGTGAATGAATTTGGTAGATGTTGATAGGTTTAGATACAATTAACGACTGATTGCCAAAAAGAATGGAAAAAGGTATGAAACAATATGCAATGACGTTAAAATGATTTCGAAATGCTGGTACAATGGAAAAATATAACAAACAAGTAAGATGCTTAGGCTAGGGCTTTACACAGGATGGAAAAAGTATGAAGCAATATGCAATGACGATAATATCATTTCGAAATGCTGATACAACTAAATAAATGTAGTAAACAAGTAGAATGCTTAGGCTAGCGCTTAACATATACAGGGGTGGTTTATGAAGCCAGTGACGACTCGTGATCATGCCCTGTTGATACGATGTGCCACTGTAAACAGAGGGCAGTTATGGACGTCCGTCAGCTCACTGCCGCAGCGCACTGATCGGAATAGGCATGACATAACACGTTGACAACATTTACAGCATCGACATACATTTTCAAGTGTTCTCACCCAAGCAAGGTAACCCAGTTGATGTAACATGGTTTCCCCGGAACACTGAAACTGAAACTAGACGAGCATATTTGAAATTAGTCGTGTAATAATCATCTCGTGGTCGGCCATGTAACGTGGGTGATGCGGTGCCAAATGGCATTGCGAACAAAGATTAAATGAATCTAGATAGACCGCTGTTGCTGTTTCTTCTTTGGTCTTCAACGTACAACGGAGTACATGTCAGAAGCCTTCTCAAAAGTTTAAAAAAATATTTTTTGTGTAGTATTGGATTAGTTTATAATTACAAAGGTGTAAGAGTATAATATTTTAATGTCACTTGTATCTCTCTTCGAAGACGAGAGCCTTTGCGTACTCCTCAGTGAGAGAGGCGTGTTGATATTTAACTATGTACATCTACTGATTAGTTACTAACGTAATGTGCATAATACATATTTATTCGATTGCGGCATGCGGCCTGCCAGAGCTGGGCATCTCTTCATCCGTCTGACGTCACATTTCAAATTATCATTGGCACATGTGATGCGCAGATGACGTCACACTACAGTCGTTGATTCGGATAGGTCACTAAAAACGGTTGCATACGTTTCCTAATTTCCTTCTAACCTATTTAATAGTAATTACATAAAGGAACTTTGTAGCCTCACGGATAATCATGTAACTACAAGAAAGAGTAACATGGCTAACAATAAGATGATCAGTAAATTAGCGTATCATACCTCTATAGGTATGGTGCTATTACCATCTTAGCTAAGCACCCACCTGGCAAGTTTATCCCTTTTGCGCCCTTTTGGGGCGATCAATATTGTCATGTGCAATCGAAAAAAAACGCGCGAAACGTATCGTAATTTTTACTTCCCAGATCAGATTAGGTTAGAGATACATATATAACCAATTCCTAGAATCTTCACTTGATAATTCTCTTCTTGTTACACGTCCCACGACACGGTCGACGGTGGCGTGTATGTTCAAGTCAGAATTGTGGAAACTGTTCTACGTTAATACGAATGTTTCCTTCTGAATGTGACATTTTTCACACGCTGCATTCTTAAGTCTCGGAAAACTGGAGTATTTGGCAGCGCGCGTGGCGGCAACCCTCATAAAATTGTGACATTTCAATTTAGTTGATCGTTAGAGTTTTTGGATTAATAACATTCCGTGTCGGATGTTGTGTAACATAGAAGTATGTACCTATTTCTGTTGTATTTCACAATACTATGAAGAATAACTTGTTTTAAATTCCGTCACGAGCTTGTGAAATGCGAATTAGCCTCTTCCAACGACACGTGGACGACGCTTTAACAAATCTATTAATGTAGAATGTGTCGAAGTATCACTCACATAATATAATTGTGTGAACCGTTTTGTGCTTACCATTCTAGAACCTCTCCAACGTCTGTTACGTGATGCACATCGTCTATTCATTGGTAATGTGCTGTTTAATTTAGAATTAGGCTCATAACATTAGGCTCGCCGCTTATGCGCCTCCACATAATTATATCTATCAACATTTAATAGGCTTATAGGATGTGATGTGATGATCTGTAATTTTAAACTGACTTCAAAATAGGAGAATGTTCCTAATTTGTTTAAATAATTTTTTTGAAGTCTGTAATTTTCATGACTTCATAAAAATTAAGTTTAGTTAAGTACTAGCTGTGCCCGCGACACCATGCGCGCCGAATAGTGTCTTCGGTTAACAGTTTTAATAATTAAGGCGAAATATTTTACAAATATGATACATACGCTGTTTCACATTTTGTAAATACTTCTCTGTTTTTGGTACTAACATTCATATTGTCTCTTTTGGTTTGAGCATATTATAGAGGATTGATGAAGGATAGCGGAAGGTGGCATGAAAAGTACCTACTCGAAACCGGAGATATTTGCTGCCAAATTAGTGTTTTTCTTCCTAAAAGTAAAACGTTTTCAATAGGAGAGAAATAAATATATATAAATATAAGAAATAGAGAGAATAAACAAATTGTCCCGCGTGAGGATTCGAACCTCGTGTATTCACTTCAACTTATGACCGGTTGACGACTGAGCTAATTCGCGTGCCAAGCACCGCTGTGAAATAATCCATCTCTATTTTAATGTACATTTTACAGTTTCATTTTAGATCTTCCGTGCAGTTTACCTATCCTCAAGGAATTTTGGGATACATTTTAAAAACATGGACCTCCAGAACTTTGAATTCTTTTTCCAAAAATTGAAATTCGGCTTCTGATGTTAAGCTCCACGATTTTATTTTTATGTCAGATCAATACCAAATGACTAGAATTTTAAACCCACCAAATTTTATTTTTTAGCTTTTAGTAAATTAAATTCATTAACACTTTTCTATTCCTATAAAACAGATTAATATAAAATGTTTTTTTTTATGAATTTTATTTACTTTGTCCTTTTCGCTCGACACTTTATTGGCGGAAACAGTTGTATGCAATTTTGCATTGCGAGGAACTATTGGGCTCGCTCTGCTTGCTGTGGAAATCTGGCTTAATGGTCTGAAACTTGATGGTAGTATTTAATAAAATAGAAATTATAGATCACACAATATTTTTTTTTTCACTAACTGTCTTTCACTAGTGATGAGATAAAGTGGGTCAAATATTACAAAATGTACGCGAATGAAATCGCGGAGCATTCACTAGTCAATACATAGTATAAAATAAAGTTGTATCCTGTTGTCAGTCTATGTATGCTTAGATCTTTAAAACTACGCAACGAATTTTGATTCGATTTTAATAGATAGTGATTTTAGAGGAAGGTTTGTATGTGACATACTTAATATGTACGTATAATAGCAGGGAAACATCCTTACTAATATTATAAATCGGAAAGTGAGTTTGATTGTTTGCTTATACCGCTTTCATGCCGTAACTACTGAAAAAATCGATATTCCCGAGGGAAACTAAGATTTTTCCGTAGGAATGATAAGTTTTCTTATAGTTGTCCTTTATACCGCAAATGTAACCAAAGTCCACGCGGGCGAAGCCGCGGGCGGATAGCTAGTTAGGCTATAAAGGCGAAGAAAAGGCGACAGTTTGTGAGTGTATATGTTACAGTTAAAACCGGTTTTAGATAGAACGCGAATTTCCTAGTTAGAACTAGTTTTTACTTAATTCCTTTGTTAATACTAGAAATACCCAGACAAAACTAGAATTTACCACTGATATATTTGATTTTCAGATAAATCTAGTTGTCACATCGAGCTGTGGTTAAAACTAGCGACTAGATAAACTGATTTGAAAATGAAAACAATATGTTTTTAAAAATATTTATTTTTAATGTTAAAAACACAAAAGGAACATTTTAGAGAACATCGTGCAAAGATGACAATACATTATATTATTATAATAATTAATAAGTACGTAAATACAATAATCAAATAAATCAAGAGAACACAACCATAAAATTTCAAAAAGAGACTGATCTTCTTGTGTTTGCATGTCGATAAGATCGACTTGGCAACGACTGTTCATTTCTGACTGTATTATGGGTTTTGAAACAAAGTCCTTTTTTTTCATACTCTTTTTACGTTTACAAGTTTCGCACATAGAGAGAAAAATTATAATTTCTAACGTTATGTTTGCATATTTTCGAGAAGTTTCATTTTTCAGTCTATCCCGACCACCATGTTCGATGGCCACAGCTGAAGCAGCTCATGCTTCATCATCATCATCATTTTACTAGTTAGTTAGTTTAGGTGATGCCTCGCGACCAATCACAACAAGGTATGATGAATTCTAACCTTGGTCGGACGGAACACTTTTAACTGACTCGCTGCGGAAAAACGCGTTTTAACTGTAACAGTTAAAACATGTTTTTAGATAGAACTCGTTTTTCCTAGTTAGATCTAGTTTATACTTAATGCCTTCGTTATAATACTAGAATTAACGAATGTCCAAATCGAATATCAGTTAAAACTTGTTCGTACGAGACAAAATGCGTTTTTCCGCAGCGAGTCAGTTAAAAGTGTTCCGACTTCCGACCGA
This sequence comes from Conopomorpha cramerella, assembly GCA_012932125.1. Classification (NCBI taxonomy): domain Eukaryota; kingdom Metazoa; phylum Arthropoda; class Insecta; order Lepidoptera; family Gracillariidae; genus Conopomorpha; species Conopomorpha cramerella. The sequence goes on from SJJU01016110.1 coordinate 17,114, forward strand.
GGTTAGAAATTATTTACCTGTGAGAACTGTTGCTAAGGAAACAGCCATAGGAACAGACCAAGGATTTATGCGCTGCGTTTGCAAGAAAGGATGTATGTCAAAAAATTGTCTCTGCAAGAAAAGTGGTTATGTAATTCAAAATGCCACGATAGTTTTTCTTGCAATAACAAGTAGATCCTGATGGTTTTTTAAATTCAAGTTTGACTGATTATATTTTATTGTGTGTTAATCAAGGTTCTTTAATAATGTTTCTTTTTAAAATTTTATGGTTGTGTTCTGTTAATTTATTTGATTATTTTATTTACGTAGGTACTTAAAATTAACTAGTGGACTCGACAGACGTTGTCCTGTCTTAACTATTAATATGAATATAAAATTAGTATAACCTCCAGGGTGGCATGTGCCCAGCAGTGGATGTCATGAAATATAAACCATTTCATGACATCACGTCTAAACGGCTGGAGCCATTGAAATACAATTTGGTATGGAGTTAGCTGACGCCCTGTATTAACACAGACTATAATTATTATTTATCTCGAAATTCTCAGGGGAACAGGACTAATTGCAGGTAACACCGTCGGGATACAACTATATAGTTTTTGATTTTTTTTTATTATTATTGGCTCTTATGTTCAGCTTTAAACCTGACAATTCTGCCACAAATAAAGTAGTTTTCTTCGTGTTCAAGTTGGTGTCATTGTTATAGTATATCGTTAAAGTCGTCAATAGTCAAAGTCGTGTCAAAAACACATTAAAACGTGAGGGTGGACCATCACATTTCATTGCCGCGCGGAAAATTACACGGGAATAACATATTGTTCAAATAGGAGTCCTCTCCTTTACTTCTCACTCTCACTACATTATTTTTCATCGCCAGCCCATTATTACACCAATTCCACCATATTAACAAAATAATTGTAGCGGAAAATGAATTTAGAAAATGAGAAATACAAAAGCCATTTGAATCTCATCGCTTCCCGTATAACCAACTATATATGGTTTAACATATCTATGGCGGTCACTGTATTTGAAACTTTGTCAAAATACATAAGAATTCTACGCGATAATCGACAACACAAGTCTTATCTCAAGCTTAAGATTTCTCTAACGAAGGTTATTTATTAAAGCTACAATATTTTCATGTCATGAAAACCTACTTCAGTTAATATTTTTTTTCCAATTTCAAAACTATATTTTACTTATTTGTTTATTTCTCCGTAGCTTTCGGACGTCGAGTAATTGATTCTATTTCTTAAATGGATGCGAGTGAGATCGTTAGTTAGTTGCGTGATCTCTACTGTAGAGCCACTGCGTTCTTGCTGTTAGGGCAGAGTAATGTTGGTCTTTCGGACAGTTCCGGGTTACCCGGGGCCGGGGTCGCCCGCGCTGCTGTCTCCGCGGCGTTCCCGCTGTAATTAGCCGTCGTCGACGCGAACTTACCTAGATGATAATTGTAGTGCTAAAAATAACCGCACGTAGCCTGCCAACGTATATTTAGCGTGTAGTGGTGTAAATAGTACGGACGGAGAAACATTGACCATGCCAGCGAGTGGCGTGGGTAAACACTACTCGCTGCGCTACATGAGTGCAAGTACAGAGGGACTGTTTACATATTAGTTACCTTTGTAGATACCGCAGCGACCCTATCAGACAAAACTTCTGCATAATACACTTACTGCAATCCTTGCATTGATGATGATGATACCCGAAATCTTGAAATGTAATTACGTATAGGTATATGTTATCTAAGAACGAAAATGTGTAAGAACTAACTGGCCCAGTAGCCTGACTTGCAAACGAAGTGTTTGTAACTTCGAGTTCAGCTACACGTTTTGTGCGGTGAATAAAAACAACGATAGTTGTTAACCTAGACGTAGTAGTGGAACATTGGAACTGCTTTCGGAAATTGTGGAATCGAAGTGAGAAGATTTATTCCACTCATAGTACAGCACAAGTAGTCTGGGGTCTAGTTGAGGTGATCGTGTGTCAATTATCTCGGGACCTATTATTGAAATCAATACCTACTGTTTAACTGCACCACAAAATGTTGAATATCTAATATATAAAATTTCCATGTCACAATGTTAGTTACCGTACTCCTCCCAAACGTCTTTACTGATTTTAACCAAATTTCATATGCGTATCCAGTAGGTCTGAGAATCGGCTACTATCTATTTTTTATACCTCTCTACCAGTTGTATTTCTCCCAATAATTAATAAGGGCAACTTATTATGGCAAAACAAATGTTTGCCGGGACAGCTAGTTTACTATTTTTTTTTTAAATGAATTGTACCTAACAAATTATTATGTACCTAAACAAAAGAAAGGGAGCCTACTAACGTACAGTAGGTACTTGCTCAATAATCAGGGTATAACTTCCACTCATACGTTATCATCAAAAGGTAGAGTACGTCATACCTAAACTAAAAATGCTTTTCTTGTCAATCTTTCACGAGAACTCCTTTTTTTATTAACATTAATGCCAGTCTGAAAGCTAAACACGCTTAACATTTGACCGTTTCTTTTTTTCAGTATGTGGAGTGTGACGGGAGCGCAGTGGCATGGCGGCGGTGTCGGCGGGCGAACGCGGCGCGCGCGCCCTCTCGCGGCCTGGCCCGCGCCCCGACCACCCCGCGCCCCCACTCGCCGGCGCCCGCGACCCGCGCCGCTCACACCTCACCACCGCCTAAACGCACATATTAAACTAACTAAAGTGATGATACAAAGTGATAGTGAAGTGATACGAACACATAGTGTTAGTGAGTGATAGTACATAAAGGAATTATTCTATTGGATTGCAATCATGGGTATACAAGTTGAGAACTCAGTGAGCTACAATACTAGTGCTTGTAAGTATTTTAGACGCAGTTGTTTCGAGCCACTTCTTTTTAAGTCATGTACTTAAAATGAGGTGGCTTAGGTGGCTTAACTTAAAAAACTTACAAATGATAAAGTCCTACACACGTTCTCTTTGGTGCACCATATTATCTCTTTCTTGTTAATAACGATGTGGTCGCGTTTTTCAATTCCAGGTATAAGAATAGTATAGGTAAGAGATAGATACGGAAGTAATTTTGCAATAGCTGACCGCGCAAATGTTGTTGTGCCCTAGAGGTAGATAGTCTAAAGGTGCAGATAGACTCGCATTCACTTGTAAAGAGCATTTTTAACATGAAACATCATAGTAACATTCGTCATCTTAAGAAAAGTACTTAATGATCCAGTCAGAGTCCATGCCGTCGCCCATCCTACATCCCGGATATGCCTTATTTTTACGCTGTGTACCTATGAGAAGAAACACGGCTGGTATTACATTGCAATTTGAGATATTAATGTTAGGTTACTTATCTATGCCTAATTTCGCAAAAATACTCAAAATGCATTTTCGTGCATTATGTGCAAACATGCAGGCACATGAGGAAAAATGCAATGCAAGAACACAGACACTCCGAGCAAAACAAAAATGCGACGCGTGTATCACCTCTACACGAGGCATCCTCACGTTTGTCAACATAGCATCATCATCATCCGCCACATCATATAAGTATTTTTAATTGTGATTTGGATAAGGATTAATAGAATATGCGGTGGTCTTACTTACTACATACCTACCTACTTTCATGATTGTTACCCAGACATGCTTTCGTAGTCTTTTCGGGAACTCTAGGCATCTATCTATCTTTGTTATTGTAGAACATGCAAGATAATCAAATAATTTGAGGAGATAACTGTAGAATAAAACCTGCACGAGAATGGGGGGTGTACATTTAATTTTGGGTGTTCCTAATTTGTGGGGTATCGTTAGACGTATCTACGTACCTACTTTGAAAAGTATTGAGCGTTACTTAATATGGTCCTCATGTAAATCAAATTTTGTGTATTTAAAACAAAAAACTGTCACAACTCTTATATACCTAAATGTTTTTAAACACTTACCCTCTTATTCATAAACTTAAAACAGCTCTAGTGAACTAACTGTTAATAAAGATTTCATAACCTGGTCAAATGTACGCCAAATATGGACAAACCAATGTAAGTTGATATACGTCAACTTAACGACGGTTATTATTTATTAATCTTATGAAGAAGCCATTC